>RPOG01001222.1:36660-144290 GCA_008086565.1 Thalassoma bifasciatum
TCAGTCTAGTAGCTGCACTCTTCTACTACGGAGCCACGCTGTTGTAACAGGAGCAGAATGTGTCTTGGTTTCATTGTCTTGCTGAAATAATCAGGGACGTCCCTGAAAAAGACAAAGTGTCTTGGATGGCAGCAGATGTTGCTCCAAAACCTGTTTGTACCTTTCAGCATTAATGCTGCCTTCACAGATACTGGGACAGTTACCCATGATGCCATGGGCACTAACACACCCCCCATACCATCACAGATGCTGCTTTTGAACTTTGAGCTGAGAACAATCTGGATTGTCCTTTTCCTCTTTGGCCCGGAGGACACCACGTCCATGATTTCCAAAAAGAGTTCTGCGGCGTTTGTGTGTGTTGTTGATGTCTGACTTTGTCTTTGCATGGTAGAGTTTGAACTGTCACTTGTAGATGTAGTGATGAACTGTGTTAACTGACAATGGTTTTCTGAAGTGTTCCTGAGCCCACGTGCTAATATCCTTTACACAATGATGTGGGTTTTTAATGCAGCGCCGCCTGAGGGGTCAAAGGTCACGGCCATTCAATGTTGGTTTTGGGCCTTGCTGCTAACGTGCAGAGATTTCTCCAGATTCTCTGAATCTTTTGATGATATTATGGACTGTAGATGATGAAATCCATCAATTCCTGCAGTTGGACAAAGCTGAGAAACATTGTTCTTAAACTGTTGGACTGTTTACTCACGCAGTTGTTGACAAAGTGGTGAACCTGGCTCCATCTTTGCTTGTGAAGGACTGAGCCTTTTGGGGATGATGCTCCTTTTATACCCAATCATGACACTCACCTGTGGAATGATCCAAACAGCTTTTGTTTTGTTGAACCTGTCGAAGCTTTTTAGGAATGTGCTGCCAATTTTAAAATGAGTGAACATTTTCAAAAACACAGTTAATCAGTTTGAACAATAATTATCTTCTCTTTGTCGTGTATTTAATTGAACATAGCTTAAATAAGGTTTGCAGATCTTTTTATTTTATTCTCTTTTATTTATGTTTTGCTCAATGTCCCAACTTCACTGAAATCACTGAGGTGATATTTTGTTTTTCACTCTCTCACATTCACTCTCTTCTTCTCCTTCATCCTCCTTCTTCCTGTTTTCCAGAGATTGATAGACAAATCTAAGGTGACGTGTCTTAAATGGCTCCCCAAGTCGGAGAACCTGTTTCTGGCCTCCCACGCCAGCGGACACCTCTACCTCTACAACGTGGATCACCCGTGTGGCACCACGGCGCCGCAGTACTCTCTGCTGCGGCAGGGCGAAGGTTTCGCAGTCTACGCCTGTAAAACAAAGACGCCTCGCAACCCTTTGTTACGATGGGCCGTCGGCGAGGGCGGTTTGAACGAGTTTGCTTTCTCGCCGGACGGCGTTCACGTGGCGTGCGTAGGCCAGGACGGCTGCCTGCGCGTCTTCCACTTTGATTCGATGGAGCTGCAGGGCGTGATGAAGAGCTACTTCGGCGGGCTCCTTTGCGTGTCGTGGAGTCCCGATGGGAAATACCTCGCCACAGGAGGAGAGGACGACCTTGTTACCGTGTGGTCGTTTGCAGAAAGCAGAGTGGTCGCTAGAGGTCACGGACACAAGTCCTGGGTCAACGTGGTGGCGTTTGATCCTTTTACGACTTCCTTAGAGGACGAGGAGCCGATGGAGCTCAGCGGCAGCGAGGAGGACCTCCACCAGGGGGCGCCAAATAACTCCATGCACTTCGGCCGGGTCAGAACGAGCAGCACGTTGTCGCGTCTTTCTCGGCACAGCTCTAAAGGCGGCGGCTCGGCGTCCGTCACGTACCGGTTCGGCTCGGTGGGGCAGGACACGCAGTTCTGTCTGTGGGATTTGACTGATGACGTTTTGTACCCACGCCTTCCTCTGACCCGCGCCTTTACTAACACTTTCGGGCCTTCGCTGTCCAACTCTGGCAGCGTGACGGTCAACAGCACCTCAGGTGGGGGAGGGAGTGGCGGCGTAGAGGGGCACCATCACCCTCCGAACACTAACACCGGCACCTCCAACCCGCCCACGCTCCCCTTACCGCTGCCTCGCTCTCTGTCTCGCTCCAACTCTCTGCCCCACCCCGCCGTCGCCAACGCCTCTAAGAGCCAGGGCACGACGGAGGGCAGCGGGGGCGGAGGTGGAGGCGGAGGGACCACCAGCGGAGGGAACAGCACTCCGTTTAGCATCGGCCGCTTCGCCACGCTGTCGCTGCAGGAGCGTAAGTCGGATAAGTCCGGCTGTGGCAGCGGCGTGGAGAAGGAGCACAAACGCTACCACAGCCTGGGAAACATCAGCAAGAGCAACGATAAGATCAACGTGGCGCCGAGAAGTAACCGGCTGGATGCCGCCAAGGTCCTGGGAACCACGCTGTGCCCGCGGATGCACGAGGTGCCGCTGCTGGAGCCGCTGGTGTGTAAGAAGATCGCACACGAGCGTTTGACTGTCCTGGTGTTCATGGACGACTGCATCATCACCGCCTGCCAGGAGGGACTCATCTGCACCTGGGCGCGGCCGGGGAAGGCGGTACGTCTCCAACTTTTACTCTTATAACACAAACTATTGATTATCAAATCCAACTAAGAAGAATTCTGTTCTTCAAATCCTTTATTTTGGGATCAGGTGACCACACTGTAAAATAACAGTAAAGTACTGGCAGCAGTGATGCCAGTACTTTACTGTTACTTTACAGTCGCATACTTTAATTTTTTTGCTGTATAATACTGTTTATTTAATCACAAGATATGATTTAAACCTTACTAGGGTTCCTACACATCCTTATAAAGTCTTAAAAAGTCTGAAACTCTTTAAAAAATTACTCAAAGGTCTTCAATTTGTCAGGGCAGGATTTGTTAAGTTTTCTTGATTTGATTTTTTCGTGGGACTTTTCGAGAAGGAGCAACTGTCTTACAAGCTGATGATATAAATTCATACATTAATTGAACCAGAACCCTTTAATGTTACGATGTATGTCCTTTAAGTTTACGTTTTTGTCAGTGAAAGGACGAATTTCTGCAGATTGAGGAGTAGAAAATGATTTTCCAAGCAGCTGCTCTCCCCCACAGGTCGGTCATCTGTTGGTTTGGAGTGTTTTGTTTTCACCTGCTGGATGTTTCAGATGCTTCTCTTCAAACACTAAACAAATCACTCAACAGATGGAGCTGATTTCATCTCTGCTCCTTTTTTTTTTGTATCTCAGCGCTGCATCGTAAAGTGGAGCAGAGATTTTCTCGGTGTCTAACTCTGCTCTCTGTTCTGTCTCTCCTCGCTCAGAACCTGACAGCACAGAACGGGAACTCTCCGAGCGGCACGGTGGTATAGCTGGAGGAGAAGCTTTGCACTCATCCCTCTCTCCCTCCGTCTCCTCCTGCGTCTCTCATCTCCTCACAGTCCAAGAGTCTCTACGGATCCTCTTAGGGGCCAAAAACCAGAGCCTGCTCTACCAGACCTACCACTGCAGTATTAACCCCCACTCCCCTCAGTATAACCTCCACCCACACCCTGATCCTTTACTCTTATGGAGGAGCTGTGGTGGGAAAAACCTCCTGAATCCCTCAGACATGGGGACCAAAAATACTTCCCTCAGAATATCCCAGATCATTCTCTAAAGTTAAAGATTTGCTGGAAACTTTTGGAACTAAAATACTTAATGATACTTAAAATACCAACCTTTTTTTACTCTTGATATAACTCTGTGAATGCACCTCCCTCAAACTAAGCAGTCCCATGATGCTGTCATTCAAGAATATTCTTCAGAAAGGAAAGAAATTGTGTTTTGGCAGAAAGAGTTTTTCATCCTAATATTTTCGTTAGCTGGAATAAAAAACTTCCTCGGGAAACCACTGAAGTCCGCTCCAGGACTTATATGATCCTGTATGAGATCCAGCCCGGTGCAACCATATGACGTCACTACCCAGACGTTATTGTGGCGTAAACAACAATGGCGGCCTACAGGTGAAAATATTTTTTCAAATTTTCTACAAACAAATGGCCCTTTTCCACTGACTCGTCTCAGCCCTACTCTACTCGCCTCTACCCGGTTTGTGTTGCGTTTCCATTAGCGCGGTACTACGCGGCAGACGCCAGTTTTTAGTACCTACTCTACCCTGGTTCTAAGAGAGTAAAGCTGATACTAAAAGGTGACGTGGACGGACTGCCGGTCACTCATTGGTCAGAGAATGTCGTGACGGAAGCTTCTGACTCTGCAGAATCACAAGAGGCAAAGGAATAAGTCAGCGACGAGTTTTTAATGACATTTAAACCTGACGGCACAGAACCAGACTGAATGAAGACAAAATACAGCCCTAAAATGCTCCTTCATGATTCCTAAATAAGTTAAAAGTCCTTTTTAAACCAAAAAGAAGTTAACAGCAAAGATAGTTGGGTTTAAAGAGTCTTTTAAATTAAATCAAAGTTGGTCGGTGCAGGAGCGATCTGTCTGCCACGAGAGTCTTTAAGCACCAATCAGTCCATTAATCCACAGGGAACCAAAAAGGAAAACCAGTTCAAAGAAGAATGATTGATCAACAAAAAATCTCTGCTATACCAGGCCCAAAAATCGAAAATTAAAGTGATCTCACTGGATCCAGGGAAGAGTTGATGTCAGGAAGCAGCTCCTTCGTTTTCCTCCGCGTGCAGCAGCACCAGGCTGTTGTTTACCTCCGTTGTCATGACGACCGACATTGAGCCGCTGTATTTCTTTAATGAAATCTTTTGAAAGCTTTTTTTTCCCTTTAAAGACCACGGTGGCACATATGTTAGTACAAAATTATGTTTGTGTGGCGTTATAGATGAACATGCACACACTTCTGCGCAGCACTTTAGCGCAGCTGTGTTATAAGATCCACGCCCACCGTGAGTCTGTAGTCGGGCTAGAGGAAAAGATAACTAAACCGAGTAGAGACGAGTAGAGTAGAGCTGGAATTGTATAGTGGAAAAGCGCCATAAGATATTTTGAGAGATTTTATTATGGTTCTTATGTAGCTGGTAAAAACACTGATCATTTAGGAAAATGACGTTCTGGTAGCCAGGGTAACTTTTAAGGATGTTGGTAGTTATCTATGAACCCACAGAAAAACAAATTTTGATCAAACGTCCGTGTTTAGAAAATGTCCCTGATTAGTGAAAAACTTTACATTCAGAAGTTTTTTTCCCACCACACGGCCACAGGAAGTAAAGTTTCCCCTGTGCTTGGTCTCTCCGCCGTCTCTCCATCCTCCATGTCTCTGCAGAACGACCTCGCCGCCGCAGAGATTGTGTATCCTCTGTAACCCTGAAGCTACGAGGAGCGAACAGCAGGCTCCTCTTCACCCCCCCCCCCTCCTCCTCCNAAGTTAAAAGTCCTTTTTAAACCAAAAAGAAGTTAACAGCAAAGATAGTTGGCTTTAAAGAGTCTTTTAAATTAAATCAAAGTTGGTCGGCGCAGGAGCGATCTGTCTGCCACGAGAGTCTTTAAGCACCAATCAGTCCATTAATCCACAGGGAACCAAAAAGGAAAACCAGTTCAAAGAAGAATGATTGATCAACAAAAAATCTCTGGTATACCAGGCTCAAAAATCAAAAATTAAAGTGATCTCACTGGATCCAGGGAAGAGTTGATGTCAGGAAGCAGCTCCTTCGTTTTCCTCCGCGTGCAGCAGCACCAGGCTGTTGTTTACCTCCGTTGTCATGACGCCCGACATTGAGCCGATTTATTACTTTAATGAAATCTTTTGAAAGCTTTTTTTTTTCCTTTAAAGACCACGGTGGCACATATGTTAGTACAAAATTATGTTTGTGTCGCGTTATAGATGAACATGCACACACTTCTGCGCAGCACTTTAGCGCAGCTGTGTTATAAAATCCACGCCCACCGTGAGTCTGTAGTCGGGCTAGAGGAAAAGATAACCAAACCGAGTAGAGTCGAGTAGGGCTGGAATTGTATAGTGGAAAAGCGCCATAAGATATTTTGAGAGATTTTATTATGGTTCTTATGTAGCTGGTAAAAACACTGATCATTTAGGAAAATGACGTTCTGGTAGCCAGGGTTCCTTTTAAGGATGTTGGTGGTTATCTATGAACCCACGGAAAAACAAATTTTGATCAAACGTCCGTGTTTAGAAAATGTCCCTGATTAGTGAAAAACTTTACATTCAGAGGTTTTTTTCCCACCACACGGCCACAGGACGTAAAGTTTCCCCTGTGCTTGGTCTCTCCGCCGTCTCTCCATCCTCCATGTCTCTGCAGAACGACCCCGCCGCCGCAGAGATTGTGTATCCTCTGTAACCCTGAAGCTACTAGGAGCGAACAGCAGGCTCCTCTTCACCCCCCCTCCTCCTCCTCCTGTTCCCCCTTCATGCAAAGACACTGCAAAAGCCACGGCCGTTGTATTTAAGTTATTTATTTTATCAGGAGACTGTGTAGTAATTTATAATGTAAATACTGAAAATACTCTATAAATACAAACGGACAAACGTGTAACGGAAGTAACGACCGGACGGCGAGGAAGTGAAGAGCGAAGAGGAGAGATGAAGAATATTAATATATGAAGATGCTTCTATTGTACATAGCAACCACAGTTAAAACTGAATGTCTGCTGTTTTAGGGAACTTGAAGATGTCAATGTGTTTTTATTTCGTGTGATAGAGTTTCTCCAGAGCGTCCCTGAAAGCGGCTCAGCGAGTCAGTCCACGGGAAGAAGAAGAAGAAGAAGAAGAAGAAGAAGAAGAAGAAGAAGAAGCATTTCACAGCAGAGTAACTTTTCAGAGAACGTCCGAATAATAATCACACATCAAGCAGGCGAACGGCATCTGAACTAACCAACAAACACACAACACTCTTGCACATTCCGATCAAACACCGGCTCACACACACACTCACACACACACACACACACACATTATCCCGTCATGGTGTAGCATCATATATTCTCTGTCTTGGACTTCATTCAGTTGCACCTGAATTGCCTCTTGCAAGAATTTGCACATACAATAAATCACAGTCCATCCTGAGCTGCCAGCGGTCGCACAGAGAAGTGTTTGTGTCTCGTTTTATCTGCAGAATCAGGTCCACGTCATTTAAAAAAAACAGGTTCAGGTGTTTGATTTTATTTTACTTCTGTTTATGTTTGAAGAAAAGTTACCAGAATATGTGAAAAAACATCTTATCTTTAGCCGAGGAGGGCTGCCTGCTTTAATCCTGCATAAATGTATCCTCTAATTATTTAAGGTTTAAAAGGAAAAAAGAGGAATCTTTCCTGTACAGAAGCCAAAAGAGGCAAATAAGAAAAAAAAAAGTGCTTCTGAAACAGTTTTAAAATTTGATCTTATACATTTAAGGCTTGAAAACAAAAATTTCCAGGGTTATTTTTAAACTCTGCTCTGTTTTCTGGATGCAAAAGCAACTTAAAGGGACAGTGAGGACTTTCTGAGAGATCTTGAAAAAGTGTCATACCTAGATCATAATTAACAATTCAGAATCAGATTATCAGCGCTAATATAGGTAATGTATCAGTGTATTATTCGTTCATTCCATATCTGTTTTAGAATCCAAAATGGGAAAATGGATAACGACTTGTTATTTCATTTCTCGTTTTCAAATCAAAAATCGGAAAACAAATAATGGCGCATCTTTCAGTGTTTTGATTTTTTGTTTGATTGAAAATAGAATGTAAGAGAATGGAATTATAATTTAATTTTGATATAGTTATATATTGAATAATTATAATATAATTATTGTTCAAAGCTGGTAAGATCCGAGCGGTTAAAGACCGGCCTCCCTGAGGAAAAAGGTCAACAACTTCCGAGTCGCAACACATCAAAAATGATGCAAACCAAAAACAAATAGAAGAAAAATCCCATGATAATTCCTTTCTCTCATATTCTATTAATTTAATTTCAAAACAAAATCATAGCAGAGAAAAATACACTGTTATTTGTTTTCCGATTTTGGATTCTCAAACAGATATGGAATGAACGAATGAGACGCTGATAGTTATTTCTAAATAACTATTTCTGGACTGCATTGATTTACGGCTAGTCAAAATCTCCATGACAACGCCACACAGGCTGATTAATTAATCAGTGAGAAGAAAGATCTGTGTTTTTTTAAGCTGAAAACAATTTCCGTGATTTATTTAGTGGTAATAGTGACAAAAGGAGCTGGATTGTCTGACAGAAATGAGACAGAAGAGCAGAAGAAAGATAAACAGGAGAGAGATAGAGCATGAGCTAAAGGCTAAAACATTTCTTAAGCCAAACCTGAGAGTCTATCAATAAAATGAAGAACCAGGTTACGTTTGCTCTGCTTGGTGAGGTTGGAGTTGGTAGATGAGCACTGGTAGGACACAACCAGGATTCACTAATGTTAAATGTTATAGACATGTCTCAGAGCACCAAGCTGTGAGTGGATAAGCAAAATGTATCCGGCTACTAAACTATGCCACAAACTTACAAAATTTGTTTGGTGTAACGTCTCAAACAATCATGCTATGTAACTGTTGATATACACTACTTGCATGGTATCTGGAGAAAAGTTATCTTGGAAAAAGAAAAGTAGAGTTCAAAAGAGGATCCAATCTACTTTCACTTTCACTTTCAAAACAATTATATCATGACAGTTTACATGAGTCTTCCAGCAAAAGGAGTCACTGCAATCCAACTCATACAGAAAAGTCCTCACAGTCCCTTTAAGTTTTAAAAGCAACATTTTACAGGGTTATTTTTTTCAATTTTGCTCTTTTTCTGTGATAAAAATGCAACAAGTGAAGTAGTGTTCTTATTCTTTATAGAGGTATAAAGTGTTTCCTGACCCCTGACTAGTCATGGGAGTGCATGGAGGTGTTTGAAAGAAAATACCAACACCGAGAGGTCATTTATTTTGGTTTGCTGAAACCGTTTCCCCCTTTTCCAGCGTTTATTTAAGAAATTTATTTTCCAGTTTGCCTCTTAGGGCTTCCATATCGTCACCATAACAAAACTGCAGCTGCTGTAGTTTTGTGCAATAATGACATTTCACTTTGTCTATTCCTAAGTCAATAAAATGTGAATTAAAATACACAATTAACATAACAACAATACAATTATAATATTGTAAATCATAATAATAATGACAGACAAACCCAAAACAATATTTTTCTTTCTAAAAACTTGAAATTTGACTTTTTATTTTTACAGTTATGCAAGTAGATGAATGTTTTTGTGACATCAGCACACATCTCGTTGTTCAAACTCTTTATAAACATAATAAATTTGTCATAGTAGATCTAGATGAGCTTCGATAAGTTGAAATCAGAGACCAAATCTTGATTTTTTTTTCACATCAAATGTTACAATCCGCCTTATTTGAAACAGGTCTGGATTTGTTTTCTCGTGTTTTTGTTTTGTTATCTCACAGGTTTGTGTTGTGGCCATCTTTGCAGCATTTTGAATCTTTTTTTGTGATGAACTTTTCAAGCCACCGATCCCCCGTCTCTGACAGAAACAACCTATAAATAGCAGAGAAACTTCCAGGGCTGCAGGAGCCAAGGTTACACCCTTGAAGCGACAGAAAAACCACCAGTTTCTCTGCAGCATGTTGAAGTGTGTGTGTGTGAGTTCGTGTGTGTATGTGTGTGTGGGTATTGTTGCAGGCAGCCCATACACTCAGTGCTGTTGTCATAGAAACAACATGTCTGCTGAGTGTATTTGAAATGAGCTCATGAGCTTCAGGGTCGACCTCCACGTTCAGTGCATCAGCACAAAGTCTGAGATGAGAGGAAGAAGCACAGGCAGGATTCAGAGTTTGATTCACTTTAAAAAAACAAGAAAATACAATGGCAGTGAAACACTAGAGTCAACAACACACTCCTCACACACCTTAACTAAACCAAAAAAACATCTATGAACAGGAAAAAAAAAGCGTAAAATAAAAATTTTGGACACATTTTCCTGCACAGAAACAGAAGCAGAACAAACATCATTCCAGAAACACTTCACTGTTTTTTTTTACTTCAATTATTTTTAATTTCAAGTTTATTTTTTCATATTTGATGTGTATGCATGTGTGTATGTCTCTCTCCATTTACACCACACACACACACACACACACACACACACACACCATATCACAACGGCTTTCACTCACGTTATGCCTGATCAGGTGGAAGCTAACGCAGAATGACATCACTGTATCCAGTTTGTATATGGAGATCTGTTATTAAAATGTTAAACCTAAAACAATGTTACGTCTGTTTGTGTGTGTGTGTGTGTGTGTGGGTGTGTGTGGTGGGGCACTGAACTGATCTGCTACCTCCAATTTATAATCTAATAATGATTATAGCTGTATTTTACAGAATACACACTTTCAATATATCTTATTTTGAACATACTTGTATAAAAAGGTTATTTAATATTGTCAGAAAACAGATAATTTTATGTTTGTATATGTATTCTATTTTTTTAGACCATGTCATACTTATTTTGGACATATATTTGACATGAATTGATGGAAAAAATCCTGTGACCTTAGTTTAAGTTAAAGTTCTGTATAAAAACACATCTTAAATTTCTTCATTCATCATAAAAAATCACAGTCTCCCTGTATTGACCGGCAGAGGGAGCGATAGCCTCAGTTTTCCCGCTTTAAATCACCTGTGGATGAAAACGATGACGGTTTTACCCGAAAGTTCCCGAAGATCGCCGAGGAGCTTCGGCTCAGTTGTTCAGCGATGACGTCAGCCCCCGAAGAGTCGAAGAGACACCGGAAACTGAATTCTCGAGAACAAAAAAATAAAAGCACAAACATTTCAGATTTTATTTTTTTTTTTTTAAACATTTTTTTTGTGTGTTGTTTTGAAAAAAAAGGGTTAGAATTTGTAAACGTTGCATCTTTAACGCTTACATTTTATGCTATTATACCTTTTTGACTGTTTTTGCATCGTGGTAATTTGACTTAGATCTCTCTACAGTTTTCACTTTTCCTCTTTTTTCTCCTTATATACTTTTTATACAAATACATTTTTCTGTCAAATAGTTACTTGTGTTATTATTATTATTATTCGCATTATTATCATTATTATTATTATTAATACCATAATCGTATTATTATTATTACTACTACTACTATTATATTATCATTTATCAGAATACTGTGGAATCCAAGTATAAAAAAGTAGATTTTAAGGACTCTGCCCTCTTATAACCCAGCAATTTTTATATGTTGAAGTCACATCTTGTCTCTCAGACAGATGATACTTTATTTCTTAAAACAGTAGTAATAGTAAGGAGAAATAAAATGTTTGTATTAATGCATTTCGTTTATATTATTTATTTATTTGTATTATTATAATTGTCAATTATATGTGTGAGTATGTGTGTGTGTGTGGGGGGGGGTTGTCTGATTTATTTGTTTATATATTCATTTTATTTATATATCTTTTTTTTTGTCTTTGTTAATTTTGGGGGGTGTGATTGTTAGGTGTTTTTTGTTTTGTTTTGTTTTTTGTTTTGTTTTTTACTCACAATGGGTTGCGGAGACTTTTTGTCCCCACAAATTTAGAGTTTTAAAGAGTGTTTGAGTAAATATGGAAAGGAAACATAATTTTTTCAGAGCAAAGATCTGTATATTTGCTAAATTTTGAAAAAGAAAAGTCAGTCGTTTCAAATATGATCTGGACTTTTATTTTGAAATGCAGCAGCCTCGGTGTTCACCTCAGCGGTAATTTGTCACAGCTGAGCTGCTGTGGGTTGTACAGTCTTGTCATACCAGGATAAACAATGATAAAAAGCAGACTCACTGATCTGTGTGCAGCTTAAACATCATGGAGGAGAACGAAAAGATTGTCCCGATGAAAAGGTGAGTCAGGCTTTTATTCTTTTAATGTGGAATAAGGAGCTGAATTCAACTTTTAGAGTCCTGATCAGACATTTAATGTTAAAAAGCGGAAATAACAGCGACTGTTCTCAAGCTGCAAAGCGTTTAAACTGTAAATGCTGATGTTTCTCTCTCAGGTTTCTGAGCTGTTTTATTATTATAGTAAATGTTTCTGCTGAGTTTCTGTGTGAAACATCATGTTCCCTATAAGACACATCTGTGCTCTGTGTGTGTCTGTGCAGTCAGTGCATGGAGGAGTTCACTCCTTTACTGTTGCATATTATACTGCATGATTTTACACCTTATTTTTACTGTATTAGTCCAAATATTTATGCATCTGTAGCTTTTTGTGCACATTTATGATGTGAAGTAGCTGCAGTCAGGCTTTGTTTTCCATGTGTCTTGCAGTCAAAAGCATTTAAAAGTTCACATTTCTGCACAAATCATCCGAAAAATGTCTTTTAATGATACTGAAAACCAAAATGCACATTTTAAATCTGATTACGCATTGTTTAAAAGCTAAGGGGTTGGAATATTTTCATTCTTTAAAGCATATTTTGTGATTCTGCAACCCTTAAAGAGCACAACAACTGCTTTGTTTCACGGTAAATGAGTTCAGTTGCCAAGGAGGGAAAATTATATGTTACTTTGATGCTTACTGTTTTAAAACTTTCACTTTGGGGTGATTTAAGTTCACAGTTTTTGTCCTCAAAGTTCTCACTCTCCTGTCCTTAAATCTCCGATATAGACTCTACTTTGACTCCCTGCCAGTTTTGAACCATACAAAGTGTTTAATGCAAACACTGCAGCTGGAAATAGCAGAGAGAGAGGTCTCACATTAAGATAACATGAGGGTGAAGGGTTTGCATACACACACACACATACACACACACACACTCAGAGAACCTGAGAGGACCCCACTCTGCGTGGCGTGATGAAACCTGCTGCTCTGCAAACAGGGAAACTCTTTCACAGACCAGGACTCTGATTATGCAGAAGTTGAATTCAGGTCACGTCCTGAGTTAATGTATAGAAGGAAAAAAACCTGGAAATGAGTTACGTAATGTGGATGTATGGAAGAGGACGGGTTATTACATCAGGAGCTAAAGGAGGGATCAACAAACTAAATCACATCCTAAAGAGATTTAACTTTTTACACATCAGAATTTAACATTTCTACGTCACCTGTGACTCTTTACTTTTAGACTTTTGATCAGAAATAACTTTTAATGTTGAGGGTTAAAGAATCAGTGGAGTACAAAAACAGACCACGTTTCACAAACTGAGATAGTGACTCAGTTAAAAGTTATTTAAAGCTATAAAAAGTGTAAACCTAATGAGCGATTGCTTCATTTCCTGTCTGTAAGACGAGTAATGAAGCAACACATGCTGTTGTTCCTTTTGCTATAAAATCCTGAATGTAGGTCAATAATCAGTCCAGAACATTCTGGTGTCTTAGCGGTTTAACTGTCAAGTCTGCAGGAAAGGAGCCAGGAGCGTGCACGTGGCCTCGTGCACAGTTATTCCCGTGCTTGGAAGCAGCTGAGCTCAGAGTTTGGAAACACACTTTGCCCGTCTTTGTTTTGGCGAACAGTTTGTTCCAACCCAAACAGGGTCAGGCTCATTTGTAATTCAGACTCTAACTCTCCGCTTTGCATGTGAGCTGTGCGCTCCTTTAAAGTGTCCCTCTCCTCCTCTCCTCTCCTCCTCCTCTCCTCCTTTCCTTCCTTCCTTCCTTTCTTTCTGCAGCACGTTTTGGCGTTTTGCCTCCTCATCCCTCGACCTGTTCCTCTCCCTTTAAAGTCTCGTGGCTTCTCTCCGGGTACATTATGTTCTCTCTGAGCACGTTTATGCTTCTATTGCACCTCACACACACACACACACACAAACACACACACACACATACACACACACACACCTGCTCTGTTGTGTGTGTGTGTGTGTGTGTGTATCTGTGTTAGTGTGTTATGGGAGCTCTGGGTGTGTCTTTGGCTTCTTTTTATATCCAGTTGCTTTGCCAACAAACACACACACACACACAAACACACACACACACAGCACAATCAAGAATTCACATGCCTCTAACACACACACACACACACACACCTAGACACACACACAAACACTCAGATTGAGCAATATGAGCTGGGTCACAGAGTGCTGTGGAGCTCATGAGGACACTCTGTTCTCTCAAGCTCCTCCTCACACACACACACACACACACACACACTCACACACACACACACTCACTCTGCTGTTGTGTTACAGTCAGATCCTCTGACAGCTTTATATTCGCAGCACTTTTATTGATAGTGGAAGTCGTAGCGCTGCTATAAACGGCTGCAGTCGTCCTCGTGTTTTTAATCGATGGATCTGTTTTCATGTCTTCACCTTTCATGTGCTCATTAATCACAGGAAAACTAAACACACACTTTCATTTTCTGTCCCTCTGACAGTTTATTTCCTTACTCATCTTTCATGTTTCCCTCACTGAATATCAAAGATGACTTCTTTTTCTGATCCTTAGGTAGGAATTGAAACTTTGCTCTGCAGAAATAACCTGAATATTTTTATTTTAGTTGATTTGCTGGACTCAAATTGTGATTTTATTTTTGCAAAAAGCTTCCGTTGTCACATTGATGAATGAAGTTAGAATGTTTGCAAAGAGAATATAGATGCATTTGTGCTTTTTGCTGCTTGTTTTTGCACAGTCAATGAAAGCAGGGACCCTCGATTGACTCTCATTGAACGCCTCCCTCTAAAAACTATCAGCATGTTTTTGTTTTCTTACCAAAGTAGAGCTCTGGAAAAAATTAAGAGACCACTGCAAATTTTTCAGAAATCAGCATCTCTACATATATGACAGTCATTCCATTGCAGTGTCTGTTGAATTCCAACATAAGCACCTGTTTCTACCTGTTTCTACATAATAAGGTACTGATGATGTCATCACCTGAACCAAATCTTATTTAATGAGGAAATGAATAAAAACCATTTCTGTGGTCATTACGGTCAAGACGCATGAGAGATGTTATTGCAAATCAGGGTTATTCCACCAAATATTGATTTCTGAATACTTCCTAAAGTAAAACATTCGTAATGTGTTTAAAATTAAATATGAACTTGTTGTTTTTTTGCATTATTTAAAGTCTGAAAACAGTGAGCTTTTTGGGTAATTTGACCATTTTTCCATTTTCTGTAAATAAATGCTCTTAATGACAATATTTGGAATTTGGGAGTAATGTTGTCAATAGTTTTTATATTAACCCTCTGATATGAATTATGAAAGCCATTGTCTGGATTTTTCCTTTAAGTGTTTTTATTTGTCTTAAGGCATGAAAAAAAGTTTTCAATTTTTTTTTCTTCAAATATTTGTAACAGAACATTCAACATAAAAAAGAGTGAAAATAATGTAAACATAACTATTTTTTTGTTTGACTTCCTTTCTTTTTTTTTTTTGGTTTATTTATGAATAATCTTTTTTTAATGCTTTGTGAAACATTCTGACTCTCTGTCATCCTTTTAAACACTGAAAAATGTAGAGTTATTACGCTGTTTTACCCTCAAATGTTTGTCTATAACAGTGGTTCCCAACCTTTTCCAACTCAGGGCCCAGTTTTAACTTTTAAAAAATGTTTGCGGCCCCCGACCCCATAAATACAGATGACATAAAACGCCATTTGTTACAACTACTCAAAATGTAATAACTGGTCGATATTGTAACAGATTCTGAGCCGGAAACAAAATAACATTCGCCTAAATGTAACAATTTGTTAAAGTTTGAGTCAGGTATTATTTTTGGCATTAAGTACATTTTTTGTTACATTTTTGACAAGTTATTACAAGTGGGTTTTTTTTTTGTTGTTTTTTTTTTTACATATCTTTATTATTTATTGGGTCGTTGTTAACTTTTACTAGGGTCATGTTACCTATTAACCACTAACAAGCCTTCTTAGTGGACATTTATTATTTATGAATATCTGAACATTTTTAATTTTGTAACCAAGGTTGTAACTAAGTTTTAACATTTAAACATTATTTTGTATATTTGTATCTTTTTTTATTTATATCTTGTATCTTAATTGAATTACACTCTCCTAAAATCAAACTATTTTGGAGATGATTTGGCGGCCCACTTGCAATAACTTCACGGCCCACCTTGGGGCCACGGACCACAGGTTGGGAATCACTGGTCTGTAACTTTTTTTTTTTAATATATATGTTTGAAAAAAGAATTGAAAACATTTTTTTCAGGCCGTAAGAAGAATAAAAATATCCTGACACAGGCTAATCTAAATTTCCACCACATGAACCATTGAATTCAGGAGTAAATAAGTTTTAAATAGGTGTCCACTGTAGTGACCACTCTGCACCACAGGGTTTAAACGGAAATGTTAATTCTACTCAAACAAATACAGATAAATAGCAAAATCAGAGGAACTGAAAAATTTGCAGCGGTCAGAGCTGTACATTGTTATCAAGAAAAACCCGACAGTTAAAAAAAAAAAAAACTCTGAATAATTTGGTGTATAACTGGCAGAAATATGCTCGAACATGGAATATGAGAATTATATCGACACCAATCAAATATTAGATTATTTTTCATTATTCATCATTATATCATTATGATTCTTATTTCACATTTTTATCGTCCCCTTCATGAGTCGATCTCATGATCTTTGGGAGTTTGACCTTCATGTTTGAATCTACGTTCTCATAAGATAAGAGCTGTTCTCAGAGCTGCACCTGCAGGTTTTATCATCTCTTCTGTCCTTGAGCGTCAGTGGGATCATCTCTGGTTTTAGTTTTTTTTTGTTACTGTGTTTGTACGTGTGGCGATGTGAGCCCGTGTGTGTCATAACTCCACGTGTGGTCGTCCTTCATATGTGATCAGCTGAACTTCCTGTCCTGTCAGACTGCACACATGACCTTTATATAAACTATTTGGAGTGAAGTGACACTTGCAGGATTTATTTACACACTGGATGTGACAGATGTTACCCTGACACACACACACACACACACACACATGCATGATGTTCCAGGAGAGCTGTGAAGCTGCAGATTGAATGTTCGGTATTTAAAGTCTAGAATAACTGAACACATGAACAGGCTGTGGGTTTGGCTGCAATTCATAAACAACATGTTCCCAGTTTCTTTATAACACATGCAAGTGATGTGAGACAGGGCTGAAGGATTTGGAAAAATAATCTAATTGCAATTACATTTTTTTTCTGTGATTATTTCTAGTTTCCCATCTTCTCTGTTTTTAAACAAACTCATTGTAGAACATGAACAGTTACATTAATTACAGCATAACAACAACAACCCACTACCACTACAACTGGGACTGATTTTTACACATTTTAACCACATTTACCTTCTTTTTTTGCCACTTTTGACCATTTATTTTGATACATTCTCACTATTTTCCAGGATCACTCCAAATTTTCTTGCCAGTTTTTGCCACTTTCCAGAATTTTTTTTGCAACAAACTGACTATTTTCCAAGTTTAATCCCAACTTTCTTGCCTTTTGTCACTCTTTTTTGCCATTTGTTTCAACATTTATGCCACTTTCTGAATTTTTTTAAGTTTCCTCTAACATTTTTTTTGGTAATTTTTGTTGCTTTTTGGCCATTTTAATCACTTTTCACTCTTTTTTTGCCACTTTTGGACCATTTCTTGCTACTTTTTGAGTATTTCCAGGTTTTATCCCAATTTATGTCAATTTTTGTTGCTTTCTTGGCAATTTTCACGACCTTACACTAAGTTTTATTTCTACTCTTTGCTGTTTTTGCCTCTTTTTCCCACTTGTATAGTTTCTTTTGTAAAGGTAGTATTTAACAGTTTGTCTCTTTGGTTGAGCAGGGTTGAGTAACAGAAAACATCTGTATCTGATATTTTGAGAGCTAAACAAGCCGACTATATACGTGAAAGAATGTAGAGACATCTACAAAAAAAAAATAAAAAAAGCATCTGCATGCGTCAATTGTGCAGCCATGATGTCAGACTCTAGACTCATTTATCACTCCTACTGTTGATAAAATGACGGTGGCCTGTTTGGACAAGAAGCTCCTGATGCACGATAAGAACGATCCTCAGCTTATCAAGGTTTGAGCATAAAAACATCAGCTACACAAACTTTTTTTTTTGCACAACAACAACAACCCTGCTCTTCTTTTTCTTCATTCAACTGGTGAATTTTTGCAGCCAAAACAAAATCACAGTGGTGTTCTGTTCTGTTCTATTCTGCAGGAACATGATGTGTAAGATAACAGTTTTCAGGAAGGGACCTGCTCTTGATGTAGATATAAAACAAAATGATTGTTGTATTCAGTGGATTTCACTTTACTTAAACCTACTTCAGGATAACAGGACATAAGGAATAAGCTTTTATATCTGCAGATGCTGTTAGAGTCTTTGTTGAAGATGTTATTCAAAGTGAATAAAAACAGTCCATCCTCCTCTGCATCAGGACACTAAATCCTCAAACTCAGCTCAGGGTGTGACGTCCTACATGTTTGTATTAGCACAAAAAAAGTGTTCTTGGCGGAAGATCAGTGAAGTGGTTGAAAGTCTGTTGGATGAAAGACGCCTTGTGATTGATTTGTTCTGTGTGACAGACAGGTTACACCACAGTGGCATGAACAGACGTTTTAAAGGGCAGGGCAGAAAGAGAAAAGGAAATGCACATGTAGCACATACTTTGGCTCCAAAAAGGAAACTCCAGCACATGTTTTGGGTATCAGGATGGCATTTTACAATTTTTTTTCTAACCAGTTATAGGGGTAGATGCATGTGGTTCATCAACCAGGAGGGCACTTAAGCATGTTTGGCTCTTGTGAAGCCTTTTTTGCTCAAGTTGAGATCCAAGAAAGGAAGTTAAGTGCTGTTTTATCTCCAAGAAGGCACTTTATCCTGTGTTTTGCTGCCTAGAAGGGGAGATAATCGTGTTTTTACCCGGCAAAGGAGCAGATTTTGTGGTTCCTTATCATATTTTGGCTCCCAGGAAGGCACATAAGAGCAAGTTTGGCACCAAGGGGGGCAGTGTAGCAAGCATTCGGTTTCTAAGAGGACACTTAAGTGAATATTTTGGCTCCAAAGAGAGCACTTTGGCACATTTTGGCACCCACATAGGCCCTGAAGTGCAAATTTGGAATCTAGAATTGCACTCCAGCAAACCTGTTTTGGCTCTTGAGATGGCGCTTTTGTGTGTTTTGTCTCAAAGGAGGGAAGTTTGTCATGTTTGAACCAGTCAGAGCAGACAAGTGTGGTTTGCCAGCAAGAAGGTACTTAAGCACAAGTGTTGCACCAAGAGGGGCACTATAGCTCGCATTTGGCTCATGTGATTGCACTAACCTGCATGTTTTGGCTCCCTAGAGAGCACTTTTGCATATTTGGCTCCCGACAAGGCTCCTGATAATGCACTTGAGCACATATTGTGGCTCCCAAGAGGGAAGTTTATCATGTCTGTAGCAGTAAAAAGGGCAAATTAAAATGGTTCCCTAACCTAGAGGACACTTAAGAATGTGTTTTTGCTCCCAGGAGAGCACTTTAGCACATGTTTTGGCTCCCGAGAGGTGCAGTTTATCATGTCTTAACCAGGCATAGAGGCAGATTAGTCATGTTCACCAACCAGGAGCACCTCAAGTGTGTGTTTTGGCTCCAAAGAGGGTACTTTAGCATAAGTGTAGCACCAAGAGGGGCACTATAGATCGCATTTGGCTCATGTGATTGCACTAACCTGCATGTTTTGGCTCCCTAGAGAGCACTTTTGCACATTTTGGCTCCCGGCAATGCACTTCAGCTCGAAATTGGCACCAAGGAAAGCATTTTAGCAAGCATTTGGCACTTGATACTGCACTTGAGAACATGTTGTGGCTCCCTTTTTTTTTGCATGTTTTGGCTCCCAGAAGGTCTGTTTTTCATGTCTGTAGCAGTCAAAAGGGCTAATTAGAATGGTTCCCAAACCTAGAGGACACTTAAGTGTGTGTTTTTGCTCCCAGGAAAGCACTTGAGCATGTGTTTTGACTCCCAGGAGGGCAGTTTATTATGTTTTAACCAGGCATAGAGGCAGATTAGTGTTGTTCACTAACCAGGAGTGCCTCAAGTGTGTGTTTTGGCTCCCAGAAGGGCACTTAAGTTGAAGTGTGGCACCAAGATGAGCTCTTAAGGATGTGTTTTTGCTTCTTAGAAGGCACTTTAGATTGAGTGATTCAACTATTTGGCCTTGAGGGTTGGGGAAGCGCTCACTACTGCGTCTGAGATATTTGCCTTTGCGTAGAAACTTGTACTTGGCAGAGGATCAGTGAGATACTTGAAAGTTTGTATTAAAGCCAACGTGTTGATTCGCTCTGTGCGTCACACATACGTTAAACCCTATGGAGCCAAAGTGAAAACAGCTGTGAAGGCTGAAGTGGAAACCTCACCTCGAATAACCTATAAGTAGTTTCATCAGCCAACTGTTGCTCGCTGCTTAAACTAACTTTAGAGCTGTTTGTCCACTTATATCCAGTCGTGCATGTCGTTTTAAAAGAGCGGTTGCAAAGATTATCTGACAGATTGGAATGAAAACATGCAGAGTGTTGAGTGAAGGAGGATTTCAGATGGTTTGGTGTCACCGTCCGTGTACACTTCATCTGTCAGCTGCTGCTCTGCGCGGAGGTTATTTCTGTTCTGGCGGCTGTTGCCCTGATGTTCTGATGGTGTTTAATGATGGATTCAGTCACGTTTTACTTCCCCAACGCCCTCTCAGACCGGAAGATAGTGTTATTTCTGATCCCTACTTTAGTTTATTCCCTCAGGATGAGTTTGTTCCCACCACGTTGCAGGAAAATAAGAGGCGTACTCATCGTGCGTTCGCTCTGATGCTGCTGCTGTTGTCTAATTTTAAGGGATTGTACTGTACAGGAATGAAAGCAGCATATGTGTGGTCAGCACGTGATGTTTGATACAGGCCAAAGCTAACAGAGCGCAGAGACAGGAGGAGGAGGAGGAGGAGGGTTTGGACGCTCTCCCAGAAACGGAGATAAATAACATTCTGTTCCTTTTGGTTTGGGACATTTTTGCTCCCAGTTCTGCTCTAATTTAGAGGAGAAATATGCCAGTGTGTTTCTGGAGCTGAACTCTGCTCACGTCATCAAAAAGTCTTTTTAGGTCAAGGCTGTTATTTTGTCTTCATCCTGTACGGTGTGGGAAGTTTCCTCCAGCTTGAGTAGAAATAACAGATGTTCATAATTAAGGGAAGATGTCAAGGTGAAAGAATCAAAACTGAGATATTTTTAAAGCTTGAGATCACTGATTATTACTCGTAGATGTGGTATGATGCAAATATAGCTTCTGTGATGAGTTTCTGACATATATTAACTCTGATAAAAGTAGTGATGGACTTGGTTTAGTTCTTCTTAGACAATGATCTTCTTTGAGTCTGATGGTGTGAATGTGTCTCTGTCAGCTCCCGGTGTTACAGATTAAAGTGTGACCCTGTAAACTGGAGACCTTCAGCTGAACGTGTCAGTGGATATTCTCCTCATTACATAAATATTTAATGATGATCTAACCCTATTTAAGAAGGATCCATCCAAGCTGTTTTGGGGCTTTGTTGTTGTCTTACTGCCCTCTACTGGTCTGGTGGTGTTTTGCAATTACCCATGAGTGTGAACAGAGATTTTTAAGAAAAACAGGCACGTACAGGGTGCATGTGTTTTGGTTCCAAACAGGGCAGTTTATCATCTTTTAACCAGCCAAAGGGCAGATTAATGTGGTTTACTAACCAGGTGGGCAATTTATTATGTGTTTTGGCTCCTGGGGAGGCACCAAGGAAAACACTGCTGTAAGTGTTTGGCTCCAAAGTGGCACCTAAGCAGGTGTTTTCGGTCCTGAGAGCGTACTTAAAAGTAAGTGGCTTCCAAGAAAGCACTTAAGCTTGTGTTTTGTCTCTCACAAGAGCACTTAAGCAAACATTTTGCCTTCCAAAAATGGGCTTAAGCATGCGTTTTGGTTCCCAAGAAGACACCTAAGCAAGTGTTCAGGGTCCTGAGAGGGTACTTAGGCAAGAGTTTAGCTCCCAAAAAGAGTCTTTGTCATTTTTTTGCTGCCAAAAGGGCGCTTAAACAAATGTTTTGGTTCATTAAAAGTCACCTTAGCAAATATTTTGGTTTCCAAGAGGGGACTTAAGAACAGTTTGGCTCCCAAGAGAGCACTTGCGCTCGTGTTTGGGTTCCAAAGAAGATGCTTAAGCAAGTGTTTAAGGGTCCTGAGAGGGTACTTAAGCAAGAGTCTGGCTCCCAAGAAGGCACTCTTGCATGTTTTGGCTCCCTAGCGGGTGCTTAAACAAATGTTTGGCTCCCAAAAAGGCACTTTAGTAAATGTTTGGACCCCAAGAAGGAACTTAAGCAAGCGATTTGGCTCTCAGGGAGGCTCTTTGGCATTTTTTGGCTCCCAAGACAGCACATAAGCGTGGTTTGGCCCTCAGGAAGGCACTCAAACAAATGTTTTGGCTCCCAGAAAGGCCCTTGAGTCAATGTTTTGGCATCCCAAAGGTCACTTAAGCTAATATTATTGCTTTCAAGAGGGAACTTCAGCACCTGTTTTGGCTCCCGAGGAGACACCTAGTTAAGCATTAAGGGTCCTGAGAGGATTAATAAGCAAGTGTTTTAGTTCTCAGGAGGGCACTTCAGCAAATATTTTGGCCCCCATGATTTCCCTTAAGCATTTTTTGGCTCCCATGAGAACTCTTTAGCATTTTTTGGCTCCAAAAGAGCTCTTAAGCACAGTTTAGTCCTCAAGAAGTCACTGAAATGACTGTTTTGGTCCCAGAATGGCACTCGAGTCAATGTTTTGGCTCCCTAAAAGGCACTTTAGCAAATATTTTGTCTCCCAAGAAGACACCTAATTAAGTGTTTAGGGTCCCTAGAGGGTTATCAAGCAAATGTTTTGGCTTCCAAGAGAGCACTTAAGCATGGTTTTGCCCCCAAGAAGGCACTCTAGCATGTTTCGGCTCCCAAGAGGGTACTTAAACAAACGCTTGGATCCTAAAAAGGAACTTAAGCAAGTTATTTGGCTCTCAGGGAGGCTCTTTAGCAAGTGTTTTGGCTCCCAAGAGAGCACGTAAGCACGGTTTGGCCCTCAAGAAGTCACTCAAACAAATGTTTTGGCTCCCAGAAATGCACCTTATCAAATATTTTGGCTTCCAAGAAGACACCTAATTAAGTGTTTTTGGTCCTGAGAGGGTTATCAAGCAAGTGTTTTGGCCCCCAGAGAGCAAATAAGCTTGGTTTGGCCCTTTAAGAAGGCACTCTAGCATGTTTTGGCTCCCTAAGGGGACTTCAGCAAATATTTTGGCTTCTTAGAAGTCACTGAAGCACATGTATTGGCTCCCAAGAGGAAACTTTTGGGCGTTTTTTCCAGCTTATCATGTTTAACCACCCAAAGGTACAGATTATTGTAGTTAGCCAACCAGGAGTGAACTGGAACATGAGTCTTGGCTTCCGAGAAAGCAAGTTTGGCCCCTTGGAATCCAGTTCTGTAAACATTTGGCTCCAAAGAGAGCACTTCACAACATATTCTGCATAATCTTCTTCTGGTTGAAATGCTTCTGTATTTACACAAACACAGGACTAAACTGGCAGAAATGAAATCTTTGAGTTTGTAGGTCTTGAACACTTCATTAAGTTTCTCTCAAATCCAGAAAATGCAGAAGATAAACTAGTTTTATTGCAGCAATGAACACAATTATCAAGTTTTAAAAGTTCCTGTAACTGCCTGAAGAGTTAAGAAAGAGCCACACATTAACGATGAAACCTGAACAAAAACAGCTGAACATTCAGGTTTAAGACATAAAGAGACTTTCTTCATCTTCTGACTAATAAAGCTGAGTAACAAAATGTTCAGTGAGTCTGAGTCAAACCAAGTTGAGCACAGAAAACCACACGCTGTGATTTGTTTTTCTGAAAATGTGGTCACAGAGAAAAACGTGAAGCACGCAGAGAAATAGAGCGAGAACAACATTAAATCATCTTTTTTTTTCCTCTCACTTCATCCTCACAACCTCATTTGACCTATTTTCTGTCCTCGTCTCTGTTTTTGTTCCACCACGTGTGTCTCTGTTTTGATTTCATTTCTTTAAATTTCTTCCTGTTGTTTTGTTTCTTGTTATTTTTGACTCCTCTTCCTTCTCTTCCTCCTCCTGTAGGACCAGTTCAGAGCAGAGGAAGCTGCGCTCTCGTGACGCCGCCCGGTGCCGGAGGAGCAAAGAGACGGAGGTTTTCTACGAGCTCGCCCGCACTCTGCCTCTTCCTCGCCGCGTTTCCACACAACTGGACAAAGCCGCCATCATGAGAGTCGCCCTGAGCTTCCTGTCGCTGCAGCGTCTCCTGCGACCCGGTGAGGAACATGAAAAAAAACATGAACATATGACCTCCTGACCCCTCAGTGATTCAGTGAAGCACCAGAAACAGTAAAAAGTTTTCTGTGTCAGACTCTGATTTGTTGTATTTTTCCTCTCGGTGTAGTTGTGGCGTTATGACTCAGCGTAAAGGCGTGTCCTTCCCTCAGGTGTCAGACAAAAGTGATGGACTCGTCATAAATAATTGCAGAGTGCAGATTTGTTATTATCACTCAGGCAACAAAACATTTAAACAGCATTGACTGATGTTTGCCAGATGCCTGAGTTGATATTTTGGTGTTGTCATCATGTGTCTCTCCAGCAGGGGGCGCTCTGACTCATTTTTAGAAGTCCTCTAAAAACTGTCTGCACCTCCAGATAAAAAATAACGGAGTAGAAATGATTAAAACTGCAGTTCCTCAAGTGTCCACAAGAGGCTGGCTGCAGAAACACCTAAAACCACATACACACCCATTCATTCTGGGGGGAAAAAAATAATTATAATCTGGGGAAAAAATTATTAAAATTAAAAAAAAAATAGTTATTTCATTTTGGGGGAAAATAGTTATTAAAAATTTTGGAAAAAATTTATTTCATTCCAGGGAAAAAAAATTCTACAATTTTTGAAAATGCCAAAGATGCAGTTCCTTAAGTGTCCACTAGAGGTCGGCTGCAGAAACACTGAAAACCACATACACACTCATTCATTCTGGGGAAAAAGAGCTACTTCGTTCTTGGGACAAATACTTTTTACTTTTTGGGAAATAAAAGTTTCTACATTTTGGGAAAAAAGTTACTTATTCTGGGGGAAAAAATAAATTTAATTTGGGGAAAAAAGAGTTGTTACATTATGGGAAAAGAATAATTCTGACTTTTTTTGGGGGGGTGGGGGAGGATTTATATTCAAAAGGAAATTATTACATCTTTGAAGAAAAAAGTTTTTACATCTTGGGGAAAAAAAATTACGTTAAGTTGTTGCATTGTTGGAAAAAAAGTTATAACATTTTTGGAAAAAAAGATAATTATAATTTGCGGAAAAAGTTGTGACATTTTGGAAAAAATACTCATTACATTTTGAGCAAAAAGTTTTTGTTTTAGAGGAAAATGTTATTACTCTTGGGAAACAAAGTTATTACAAATTGGGGGTTGGGGGGGGGGGGGGGGGGGGGGGGGAGGGGTAATTGCATCCTGGGAAAACAGTATTGAATTCTGGAAAAAAAAAGTTACTACACTTATAGGAAAAAAAGTTGATACAATTTTTGCTTGGTACTTTTGTTACATCATTGACCAGTTATTGCTTGTTTTTTTATTACATTATATTTCGGGTTGTTGGTACATTTCCAGCCATTGTTACAAATTTGGTTCCAACAACGCTGTTTGAAAACTAGTCTGAGTTCATATTAGTTTGTCAGTTTAAGAGTCGAGCACAGGAAACAGATTCAGTCTCATTTCTTCAGTTACGTCTATTCAGGAGATTCATTTTAAACTGAGAGTTTTGCAAACGTTTGGTCAGATGAGGTCACCACGGCTCATTAATCAGGCTCTTGACAAAGTTATATCAGTGCAGAATTTATGCACATTTGCATTAAAAAGACAAACTCTCATTACTTCTCATAGACTCAATATATCAGCCTCTAAATCAGCAACATGAACATTTTCCAGCTGTAAAAACTGCTTCAGTCAGCAACAAACCCTGAGTCACTGAAGGACAAACTGAGCTCTTTTTTCTTCTCTTCTTCTTCTTTGTTTGAGTGCATTACATCATCTTTTTACAGAGTTATATCTGAGTTTTTTTGTGTTTGTTTTACAGAAGCTAAGAATCAGAAAATTGAGACTGAAGAGAAGGATGAAGAAGAAGAAGAGGATACGATGGACACGTTCTACCCTCAGGTTCTCGCCGGCTTCGTCCTAGTGATGTCTGAGGAAGGAGACATGATCTACCTGACGGAGAACGTCAGCAAACACATCGGCATCACACAGGTACGAGCGTGACCTGAAAAGACTCTGAACGATGTGAACATGTGTCAGGATCAGGTTTCATGTTTTTACTGTCTGCACCTGAGAGAGGACCTGACTTATTCTGAGAAACTTGAGCTGATCGGCCGATTGAGATTAAGTTTATTATAGAAACAATATCAGGGAAACATCTGCTTACTGTGAAGTGTTTGTTCCAACAATGTTGACATTCAACACTGATGAATCTGAAAATGGTTTTAAGTAGAGTTTCAAAATGCAAAGAGAACAAATTGGAGAAAGACAATATCTGCACAAAAATGTGGATTAAAGGTGATTTTCTATCAGATATTCTCACTGTCATATCCATTAAAGCTCATTTTATAATCTGGTTTAAAAAAAATAAAAATTAAAAACTGGCTTTGTGGCCTTTTTTGCCCATATTTAGTCCAAATTTAACAGAAAAAAAGCACATTTATGTTAAGATTTCAAATTCTTCTCTCAAAATTTGGATTTTTTTCTCATACTTTTTATTTATTATCTCAAAATTTTGACAATATTAGCTCTGAATTCTTTATTATAACCTCTGAATTTCTTCTATTTATAAGAAAATAACCTTATCTAGAAACTTTGTCTATTAAATCAAAATTTTGAAATTTCATCCCAAAGTTTCGACCTCTTGTTTTAAAATCTTGACTTTTTTCATAATATCGACCTTATTCTATATATTTCTT
Organism: Thalassoma bifasciatum; assembly: GCA_008086565.1. NCBI lineage: Eukaryota > Metazoa > Chordata > Actinopteri > Labriformes > Labridae > Thalassoma > Thalassoma bifasciatum. The sequence continues at coordinate 63,565 of RPOG01001222.1, forward strand.
ATTTTTATCTCAAAATTTTGACAACATAATGTCTGAATTTTTTATTTTAACCCGGGAATTTCAACTTTTGTTTTTTTTAAAAATGAACTTTTTAACAAAAAGATTTGACTAGTGTCTCAAAATTTTGAAATTTCATCTCAAAGTTTCAACTTTTTGTTTTAATATCTTTACCTTTTTCTCACAATATTGATTTCATTATTTCAGTCGAGTTGATGGGACGTATTAAAGGCATTGAAATGTACCTTCCTTTTGCACTTTGTTCTTTTAGTTTTACATGGAAAACGAATGTTTCGGAAAGTAACATGCAATCACACGTAAAAATGAATTTATTTAGAATAAAGTTATTTCATTGTTGTTTTCATTGGGAAAAAATGTAATTATAATTTTGGGGAAAAAGGTTTTACAATTTCTGGAAATGCTAAAGATGCAGTTCCTCAAGTGTCCACTAGAGGCTGGCTGCAGAAACACCTAAAACCATATACACACTCATTCATTCTGGGGGAAAAAAAGTTACTTAGTTCTTGGGAAAAATAGTTTTTACTTTTTGGGAAATATAAGTTTCTACATTTCTGTAAAAAAGTTACTTATTCTGGGGAAAAAAATAAATTTAATTTGGGAGAAAAAAAGTTGTTACATTTTGGGAAAAGAATAATGCTGACATTTTTTTTGGGGGGGGGGGGATTTATATTCAAAAGGAAATTATTACATCTTGGAAAAAAAAAAGTTTTTACATTTTGGGGACAAAAAATTATGCTAAGTTGTTGCATTGTTGGAAAAAAGTTATCACAATTTTGAAAATACTTAATACTTTTTGGGCAAAAAGTTTTTACAATGTGAGATTCATTAGTTATTGCACTTTTTTTCAAGATGAAAACTTTGCAAATGCATTTTTTTAAGCTGAAAAGTTTGCGAATGCATTTTTTTCTTGTTTCATACGATATTGAAATAACATTGCATGATATTTTGTGGCGTACTTACAGAAATCCAAAACTGTTCAGCGCCCTAAATATTTACGAGAAATTAATTTATTTCTAAATTAACATTTTATGTGACTCTTTCCTCTTATTTGTGGTATTTGTATGAAATTTCCTACAGTGATCTCTAAGTGACACTTCAGCCACTTGGTAGAGGTCAATATATTAAAAACTAAAAGAGTTGTTTAAAAAAAGAAAAAAAGATTGTGGTTATTGCAACAAAAAATGCTTGTATTCCATTTTTCTTGATGGGGTAGTTAAAGGGGTTGAGGTTTTGATCAGGAGTGAATATAATGACACTGTTGTTGTTGTTGTTTCCAGCTTGAGCTCCTGGGTCAGAGCATCTATGACTTTGTTCATCCGTGTGATCAGGAGGAGCTCAGAGACCTGCTCGCTCCACGTCCAGGTCAGAAACACCCGTCCTTTTCTAAAATAAAGCTTTTATTTAATTATTGAAAACACACACACACACCTGTGAAATGATTTAACAAACCGTGAGCGTCAGAATAAATGTGAATGTTTTCGTCTCCAGGTTTGAGTAAGAAACCTGGAGCTGATCAATCGAGTGAGAGAAACTTCTTCATGAGGATGAAGAGCACTCTGACCAGCAGGGGGCGCACTGTGAACATCAAGTCTGCTGACTGGAAGGTTTGATATCACACACACACACTTCTACACACACACACACACACACACACACACATTAGGCCAGTGTCCAGTGTGAAAAGGATAAGAGTGGGTCAGCTCACTTCTGGCAGTTCGCCCTGTTCTTTCTCCTGTTCAGGGAACAAGGATCACGTGTAGCTGTCTACTGAACACACACACACACACACACACACACACACACACACACACACACACACACACACACACTGGGCTACTGTCCAGTCTGGAAATGATGAGAGTGGGTCAGCTCGTTTCTGGCTGTTCTCCATGTTCTTTTCTGGCTGACCAGCGTACAAGGATCACATGCAGCTGTTTACTCGAAACACACACACACACTCACACACACACACACACACACACACACACACACACACTAAAAACAGAAACTCCTAATATTTAATTCCCAGCAGGGGGCGGCTGTAAAAAGAGGTCAAAGTTCTCCCAGAGGAGTTGACCCACTTGTTAGATAACATGTTACTCAAGATAATGTTTTCAAACTTTATGAGTCATAAATAATCATAGAAGGTACAAACTTGTTCTTTCTAAGGACATAATCTCTGATAAAGCTGCTCTGGATCCCTTCCAAAAACTTAAAGACAAACATTCCCTAGAAAAACAGACTTTCAGCCTTGCATGAACTGCAGATTTGAGATCTCCCTTTCAGAGGTCAGGAGACTGAGATGGCCACTCCAGAACCTTCACTTTATTCTGCTGTAGCCAATGGCAGGTCCACTTGTCCTTGTGTTTTGGATCATTGTCATGTGTGAACGTCCAAGTACGTCTCATGTGCAGCTTCTGGGCTGATGAGTGTAAATTTTCCTCCAGTATTTTCTGATAACATGCTGCATTCATCCTTCATTCATCAGTTTGGACCAAGTTTCCTGAGCCTTTGTAGCTCACACATCCCCAAAACATCAGTGATCCACCTCCGTGTTTCACAGTAGGAATGGTGGACCNTTTCCTCAAGTGCCTCCTTATTGTGCATCTTGAAACAGCCAGACCACATTCTTTCAGAGAGTCCTGTATTTCAGCCAAAAAAAGTCAAAACTATGAGATAAAAAGTTGACATTTGAGGCAAGGAGTCAAAATTGTGAGAAAAAAAGTCAGAATTTGAAGTTAAAAAGTTCAAAATTATGAGGTAAAAATGAGGGATATTGTGGGTAAAAGGTCAAAAATTTCGGGTAGTTGAAATCTCGTTTATAAGGTCAAATCTACAAGAAAATAAAGTCACAAGTATGAAATAAAACTTGAGTTTTTAAGTTGAAAAAATTCCAATTTTGAGAAAGGAAAGTCAAAAGTTTTGGATTAAAGCAGAATCTAAAGATAAAACAGTTTAAAAAATTGGGATAATGGAGCTGAAATGTTGAGATAACAGGTCAAAAATATTAGAAAAAATGTCGAAATTCTCAGATAAGATTTAAAAAAATTTGAGATTATGAAATCAAAGTTTGAAGTAAAAATGAGGAAATTTTGAGAAAAATGTCCAGAGACCACATTCTTTCAGAGAGTCCTGTATTTCAGCTGAAGTTATTTGTGGGTTTTTCTTTGCATCCAGAACAATTTTCCTGGCAGTTGTAGCTGAAATGTTTGTTGTTTGGTTTCAACAGAATCCCTCATTTTCCACTTCTTCATTAGAGTTTGAACTCTGCTTAGTGGCATCCTCAGTTCCTTAAATATCTTTTTATATCCCTTTCCTGTTTTATACAATTGCAAATCTTTGTCTTTCCTCATGACTCAGAATCCAGAAATATCAGTGCAGCTGATGAAAGATGCGAGTGTCTGGACAAAATCACCAGAATGTGTAAACTTTTTGTTCATAAATGTCTTCACCCAACCACTGACCATGAGTGACAGAAAAGTTTTTGTGCAATCATTCATATCATCTATATATCTATATCCATATATCTATGTAGTTTTTTCATAATACATAGATATCACCTGATGTGTGTGGGGTTTTTTTTACCCATTTTTATTTATTTACATCCTGAGATATCTAAATCCATTGAACAATTTCATATTTTTTTCCTTATAAACTTAATAAAATGGGTTTTTTTTGATGCAGAAAACTTGCAAACTTAATACTTTTTGTGCACAAAAAAATCACAGAAGAACTTGATAAGAGAAAGGATAAAGAATTGGGCATTTATTTCAATAAAATCTTATCAATACTCATCCATACTAATGAACTCTTGATGTTCACTTTACAGCTATAAACACAAACTAATCACATAAGGAATGAAAGCAAAAACTAAATCCTGTACTCAGCTCCTCTCTTCTAGTTATGTAAATAATTCTCACACTATTTTTTGACCCTTCTGTCGTTTTAGAGAGTTGTATTTTTGTTTGACTGTTCTTTTTTTCCCCAGAATTGGGAAATCCAACACAAATTAATTAGAATAAAAAAGTCAAACAAACAAGTAGGGTGAGTAACTTTAGAGCCGCTGCAGAAATGATTCACTTTAAGCAACAAAATCTAAGCTAGTGATGGTAAAGTTTTAGGTTATTAATCAGCAGTTCACACGTACATGAGAAATTTCAGAGTGAAATATTTATATTTGAATGTGTTTTAAACAAAGTTAAGAAGCTTTGATCTGTTTTTTTTTCTGGAGTTTTCTGTTTGATTCAGACACAAAAATCTGATTCTGGAAACTTCCCTCTGCAGGTTCTTCACTGCACAGGCCACATGCGTCCTTTAAGCCGCGGCTCCACGTCGCCACCTACAGGCCGAGTGATGACGCTGCTCTGTGAGCCGATCCCACACCCATCCAGCGTGGAGTTTCCTCTGGACACACACACGTTTCTGTCTCGCCACAGCATGGACCTGCGCTTCACACACTGCGAGGGCAGGTAAAAACCTCAGAAACATCCCCTCATGATTTTTAAAGAAAAGAAAAGGGATCAATGACGTGACGTCCGTTTTTTTGTGTCTGAGTGCAATATTTCCTTCCATCATGAATTGAGTATTTCATCACATGTATTTCTTTATTCTATGAAACCTGACAATAAACTTGTGTAGAAATTTGATAATTTTATATTGTACAAAAAAACACAAAACCAAGGAGTTTGGGGGTTTTACAGTCCACCACGTTGGCAGGACTGTTCATAGGTGTCTAATTAAACTCTAAAAATTGAATGTCAGTTATTGTAAATGGAAATTAAAAACACAGTGGCATTATTTTATGCTTGAACCTTTTTAAAGAATTTTAAAGCTGTTGAGAAATGTAAAAAACTTTTGTCCCGTAATTTTCACCTTGTCAAATGTCAGGGTGGTGCAACCGTAACATTAGACTTTTATTTTTAAGTGAAGAGAATAAAACAGGAAACAGGAAACTGCATCAGCCAGAGGAGCCCAAATGACATTTGTGACCAAGTGGAAAAGTTTGTAGATTTCTCTGAAATACTGATAAAAAAGGTTTTTTCACTTCATTGGTGACTGGAACAATTTCCATGTCAGGTGGAACAACCAATGTAATAATGTGAAATGTTATTTTAACATCAAATTATTTATCTTATTCACAAATAAAAGAAATGAAACACATAAAATGAAAAAGTATGAGTCACTACAGACACTTGAGAGATACTTGCCAATAATTTCACACAGAAAAAATAACAGGAACATATNGCGGCTCCACGTCGCCACCTACAGGCCGAGTGATGACGCTGCTCTGTGAGCCGATCCCACACCCATCCAGCGTGGAGTTTCCTCTGGACACACACACGTTTCTGTCTCGCCACAGCATGGACCTGCGCTTCACACACTGCGAGGGCAGGTAAAAACCTCAGAAACATCCCCTCATGATTTTTAAAGAAAAGAAAAGGGATCAATGACGTGACGTCCGTTTTTTTGTGTCTGAGTGCAATATTTCCTTCCATCATGAATTGAGTATTTCATCACATGTATTTCTTTATTCTATGAAACCTGTGTTATTTGAACACATCTTTAAACTATTAAAATATAACATGTTTTTTTGTGTTTTGGTTCCTCAAACCCCCAAAATGTCAGGTGGTGCAACCGTCCTGACAAGTATCCACAGTAATTAAACTCTAAAAATTGAATGTCAGTTATTGTAAATGGAAATTAAAAACACAGTGGCATTATTTTATGCTTGAACCTTTTTAAAGAATTTTAAAGCTGTTGAGAAATGTAAAAAACTTTTGTCCCGTAATTTTCACCTTGTCAAATGTCAGGGTGGTGCAACCGTAACATTAGACTTTTATTTTTAAGTGAAGAGAATAAAACAGGAAACAGGAAACTGCATCAGCCAGAGGAGCCCAAATGACATTTGTGACCAAGTGGAAAAGTTTGTAGATTTCTCTGAAATACTGATAAAAAAGGTTTTTTCACTTCATTGGTGACTGGAACAATTTCCATGTCAGGTGGAACAACCAATGTAATAATGTGAAATGTTATTTTAACATCAAATTATTTATCTTATTCACAAATAAAAGAAATGAAACACATAAAATGAAAAAGTATGAGTCACTACAGACACTTGAGAGATACTTGCCAATAATTTCACACAGAAAAAATAACAGGAACATATGAATATATTTTCATATATTTGGTTGCACCACCTGACATTTTTGGGTGCTCAAATTAAAAATACTAAAAAATTATGAACCTAAAAACTTTGAAATGTTGGTCAACTACTGAAATCTGTTAGAAAACATAATTCTTCACTCAGAAATATGTTTTTATCCATTTTCAAAGAACTTTTAAAAAATAAGTTTTTAGCCCCTCTTTTTGTCATTGTCAGAAAAATTAAAGATGAGCTGTGATTCGTCCTCTTCTTCCAGAGTGATGGAGCTGACCGGATACAGACCGGATGATCTGATTGGCTGCTCGGCGTACGAGTTTCATCACGCGCTCGACTCTGATCACGTCAACAAGAGTCTGCACACCTGTGAGTTTCCTTTAAAGAGCAAACACACACACATATATATATATTTTTGTTCCTGGTGTTTCTTCGTCTCATTTCTCTCCTCGTCTCCGTCTCTCAGTGCTCTCCAAAGGTCAGGTCAGCACCAGCTGTTATCGCTTCATGGCGAACGGCGGCGGCTTCGTGTGGGCGCAGACTCAGGCCACCGTCCTCTACAACAGCAAAACGTCTCATCCTGAAGCCGTCGTCTGCCTCAACTTCATCCTCAGGTCAGAATCACAGAAACCACCAGATAATAACCGTGAAGATTAACGTGCACTGTAAAAAAAACTCACAAAAATGTAAAATTAAAGTAAAAAAAATCCTGATTCTTTTTAAGTGCAAATGTATTATATTTACAGGGGTTTTCATTCAGAGTTCTGCAGAAAAACATCATTTATTTACAGCTTTTTTCCTAAACTAGTTTTGATTGAACATCATCATTTAAGTGACAATGGGAAAAGTTTTGCAGAAGAACATTATTTGACACTTTAATCCAATTATTACCATCAAACAACTTTAATAAACCTTCAATACCACCTTTTAAGAACATTAAAACCTCAAATATCCTAAATACACTGAAGAGATTCAGAAAAAATACAAATAAATAATTTTGCTTTCAATTAAACTTCACGGGGAAACTTAATTCTGCGATAAAAGTCAAAGATTTAAACTTATTATTTCAAATTTATGATATCATTATGTTAAATTTTTGATTTTTATTCATCACAATTATGACTTTATTTTCTCAGAATTTCAATTTAACATCAAAAGTTCACTTTTTTATCTCAATATTGCAACTTTTAATCTCAAAAATTTGACAATGTGTCATCATTTTAACCTTATTTTCTCAAAATTTCTACTTTTTATATCAACATTTCACTTTTTGATTTCAAAATATCAACTTTATGTCTCAAAATATCAACTCTCTCTTTAAAAATTCGGACTTTTTGTCATAATTTTTGACTTAACTTTCCCAAAATTTCAACCATCCGTATCAAAGTTTAAACTTTTTATCTCAAAATTTAAACTTTTTATCTCAAAATTCTGACTTAACTTTCTCAAAATTTTAACAATTTATAACAAATTCTCACCAAATATGGGCCAAAATATTCTCAACAAAGCAAAGTTTTTATTTCTATTTTTTTATTAGCGGACATAGGTTTCTATAATTACGCCTCACCATGTGCTTAAATAAAAAAATATACATATATATATGTAGATATGTGCATATCTAAAAAATAATATCTTAAAATTTTAGTTTAAGTTAGATTTAGATTTGTATGCATTTCAATAAAACATCCAGGCTGTTAAAGTACAGATAATGCCTTTAATTTTACACATTTTTATTTCATTTTATAAAAACAGAAAAACTAAATTATGAACATGTTTTCCCTCCTCGTGCAGCGGCGTGCAGCAGCCGGACGTCGTCTTCTCCATCGAGCAGATTCGCAGCAGCCGCTCGTCTCAGGCTGAACCTGACACACGAGAGGACATGACGCCGTGTGACATCACTGACTGTGATGGCGAGCGTCCTCACGGCTCTGGTGAAAAACCCGACTGTGACGGTGACCTCTTCTCCAAACTGAAGGAGGAGCCGGAGGAGCTTCTTCAGGTGGCGTCTGCAGCCGGAGAAACGCTCTCAACGCTGACAGGAGGTGAAGAACGTTTTCCAAACTTCATGATAAAAGGGTCAATGACAAAAAGAGGGTCTAAAAACGTATTTTTAAAAAGTTCTTTGAAAATGGATAAAAACATATTTCTGAGAGAAGAATTATGTTTTCTAACAGATTTCAGTAGTTGACCAACATTTCAAAGTTTTTAGGTTCATTATTTTTTAGTAATTTTAATTTGAGCACCCAAAAATGTCAGGTGGAGCAACCAAATATATGAAAATATATTTATATGTTCCTGTTATTTTTTCTGTGTGAAATTATTGGCAATTATCTCTCAAGTGTCTGTAGTGACTCATACATTTTTTATTTTGTGTGTTTCATTTCTTTTATTTGTGAATAAGATCAATAATTTGATGTTAAAATAACATTTCACATTATTACATTGGTTGTACCACCTGACATGGAAATTGTTCCAGTCACCAATGAAGTGAAAAAACCTTTTTTATCAGTATTTCAGAGAAATCTACAAACTTTTCCACTNAAGAATGTTTTATTTAAAAAGGTTCAAGCATAAAATAATGCCACTGTATTTTTAATTTCCATTAACAATAACTGACATTCAATTTTTAGAGTTTAATTACTGTGGATACTTGTCAGGACGGTTGCACCACCTGACATTTTGGGGGTTTGAGGAACCAAAACACAAAAAAACATGTTATATTTTAATAGTTTAAAGATGTGTTCAAATAACACAGGTTTCATAGAATAAAGAAATACATGTGATGAAATACTCAATTCATGATGGAAGGAAATTTTACACTCAGACACAAAAATAGAAAGTAAACTGTGGGAACATTCTGACGTTTTAACCCTCTGTGTTTTATCTGTGTCAGATTCAGCCGAGCTGTCCTTCTACAGTCCCTTAACTCCAGACTCGGTGCCTGAACATCCTCAGGATCTTTGTTCCCCAAAGCTGAGGCAGCTCCTCGCCCCCATCTTCGACCCCTTCACCCCGCCTTCGTCCACGTCGTCATCGCCGCCGCCGTCACTGTCACCAGCATCTTCTCCTGAGCCTCATCCCGTAAATAAGAACCTGTACTCTCTAAAATCACGTCTAAGTGTGTGTGAACGTCGTCTAACGTGACTTTTCCTCCTCAGAGCACGGACGACTCCGTGGACACGAGCGAGGTGGAAAAGTTCTTCGCCGTTTGTTCGGTGGATGATGTGAAAACAGACGAAATCCTGGAGGTGAGAAAGAAAAAACTCTGCTGCATGATTCACTCAACTCACAGAACATTTTACTTCGACAGTTTCATTCTTAACACATGTTCAATCATTCAAACAGCAGAAAAGCTGAAAATATGGAAAGAGTTCAGAAGAACCTTAAAGAAAAAGTTCAAAACAAAAGCAGAGTTTTGGTGAGGAATGATAAGAAAGAGAAAACGAGCATGAATGAAAATATTCTAGAGATGAAATCTAAGCAAGTCATTCTGTCTTATTTGTTGTAAAAATTGTCTTATTGTTCTTAATTTGAGCCACATTCACCAGACCAGGTCATAAAAATGTCTTATTTCAAGTTTTTTTAAGACAAAAATGAGGTGTAAATTGCTTGTAACAAGTCAAAAAAATCTGCCAATGGGATAAGACGAATTTCTTGAAATTAGAAAGATGTCTTAAAACAAGAAACTTTTATCTTATCCCATTGGCAGATTTTTTTTTCTACTTGCTACAAGCAATTTACACCCCATTTTTGTCTTAAAAAACTTGAAATGAGACATTTTTATGACCTTGTCTAGTAAATGTGGCTCAAATCAAGAATAGTAAGACAAGTTTTACTAAAAATAAGACAGAATGACTTGCTTAGATTTCAGTTTTTGCAGTGTAACAACTTTGACTTTATTTTCTCAAAATTTCACCTCATCTCAAAATGTCAACTGATCTCAAAATTACAACTTTCTTGTCATGTTTTTTTACTGTATTTTCGAAAAATTTCTACTTCTTTATGTAATAATTTTACCTTTTAATCTCAAAATATCGACCGTTTATTTTAGAGTATCGACTGTTTTGTTTCAATTTGACTTTACTTTTCCAGGATTTCAACAGTTTTTATAAAAATTTCACCTTTTATCTCAAATTGCGAAATTTTATATCAAACGTGGTAAGAGTCCAAAAGAATCTTAAAAAAAAAAAAAAAATCAGTTCAAACAAAAGCAGAGTTTTGATGAGGTGGTAAGAAAGAGAAAATTAGCGTAAATTAGAATATTTTTGAGGTAATGTTTAATGTTTTCCTTTGACTTTTTTGTCATAGTTTTAACTTTATTTCCTCAATGTTTCAATTTTTACATCAAAATTTCACCTTAATCTCAATATTTCAACCCATTATCTCACAATTTTGACTTTCTTGTCGTATTCCTGACTTGATTTAAAAAAAAAAAATCTACTTTTCATATAAAAGTTTCACCCTTTATCTAGAAATATTGACTTTTTTGTCATAATTCAGATCACTAAGTCGCTCAAGTTCAAGTCTGGCTTGTGTCCCTTTTTCTGCAGATCAATCCCGACTCTTGCTATTTTCTCCTGTTGCACAAAAGGCATAAAAAAAAGCTCAAAAATAATTTTAGAAGAAAAGACCAAAAAAACGTATATTTCTCCGGCAACAAAAAAATTTGTAAGGCTATAAAGTCTGATAGAAAATATGTTTTTAAGTCTAACCTCCTGTTGACTCGTCTTCTTTATTTGTCTTTAATCAGGGGATGGATCTGGACATGTTGGCTCCGTACATCTCCATGGACGACGACTTCCAGCTGACTTTCCTCGGCAGCAATTTGACAGAAAAAGCTGAAAAACCTTCGTTGACGTCTGAGCCGACGGCGACGACTCCTGATGTCTCTGTGAGAAGGAAACGGTACGAAACTGCACGGTCACACACTTTTATTTCTCTGTAAGAATATATTAAAAGATGTGAAACAACAAGCAGCTCAGTCACAATTACATGGAGGTGAAGTTATACAGTTTATCCTGAAGGGGGCGCCAAAGGTCAAGCCTTTGAATTACAAGCTGCCTGTTCTGATCTAATATAAAGCGCTTTTTCTCCGAGGGCTGAACATTTTGCAAAAAAAATCTAATTGTGATTATTTTTCCTATATCACAATTGCAATAATTTGTGCATTTATTTCTTGTTTTCCCTCTTAAATGTTTTTAAATAAACACATTATAGAACATGAACAGCCCAACAACCCACTACCACTACAACTGGGACTCATTTACTCACTTTTACTTTCTTTTTTCACACTTAAGGACCATATTTTAATACCTTCTCACAATACTACAGGTTTACTCTCAATTTTTTTTACAAAATTTTCCCCATTTCTGACACTTTTCCCTCTTTAATGACACTTTTGAACCATTTTCTTGCAACACACTGACTATTTTCCAAGTGTAATCCCAATTTTCTGGCCAATTTTGTTGGCTTTATTGATTTTTGTCACTTTTCACTATTTTTTCATTACCTTTTTTTACCAATTTTGCTACTTTCTGAATTTTTTAAAGTTTCCTCTGAAAACTTTCTTGCTAATTTTTGTTGATTTTTTTTTGCAATTTTTGTCAATTTTCATTCATTTTTGTCACTTTTACACCATTTTTTGCAACAAACTGACTATTAACCAAGTTCAATCCCAATTTTTTGATACCCTCTCACCATTTTACAGAGTCACTTCCAATTTTCTTGCCAATTTTTGTTGGGTTTCTGCCCATTTATGACACTTTTCACTCCTTTTTGTTACTTTCAGACCCTTTTTTTGCAACAAACTGATGATTTTCCAAGTTCAACCCCAATTTTCTTGCCAATTTTGGCAATTTTTGCCACTTTTCACAGTGTATTGTCACTTTTTTTCAACATTTTTGCTACTTTCTGAATTTTTTAAGTTTTGCTCTAAAAATTTTCTTGCTAATTTTTGTTAATTTTTGGCAATTTTTGGCCTTTTTGGCACTAATAGACCATTTTTTGATACTTTCTCACCATTTGACAGGATCACTCCCAATTTTCTTGACAATTTTTGTTGCATTTTTGACACTTTTCACCCTTTTTTGCAACAAACTGACTATTTTCCCAGTGTACCAAGTGTGCCAACCTTCTTGCCATTTTTGTTGACTTTCGCAATTTTTGCGGCTTTTCACTGTTTTTCACCATTTTTGATACTTTCTGAATTTTTTTTCAGTCTCCCCCAAAATTTTTCTTGCTAATTTTTGTTGATTTTTGGCCATTTTAGTCACTTTTCATTCATTTTTTGGTATTTTTGGACCTTTTTTATATATTTTCTCAATATGTTCTAGATTATTTCTCAATTTCCTTGCAAATTTTTGTTGTTTTATGGCAATTATATTACCTTTTTGGGCCCGATTTTTGCTACTTTTTGAGTATTTCCAGGTTTAATCCCAAATTAAATGCCTTTTTTGTTGCTTTTTGGCAATTTTTACAACCTCAAACTTTTCTTGCCAATTTTTGTTGGGTTTTTGCCCATTTATGACACTTTTCACTCCTTTTTGTTACTTTCTGACACTTTTTTTTGCAACAAACTGACTATTTTCCAAGTTCGCCCCATTTTTCTTGCCAATTTTGGCAATTTTTTCCACTTTTCATGCTCATTGTCACTTTTTTTCACAATTTTTGCTACTTTCTGAATTTTTTTAAGTGTCCTCTAAAAACTTTCTTGCTCATTTTTGTTGCTTTTTGGCCATTTTAGTCTCTCTTTCTTTCATTTTTGTTACTTTTTGGCCATTTTTAGATACTTTCTCACCATTATCCAGGGTCACTTCCAATATTCTTGCAACTTTTGTTGTTTTCTGACACTTTTTTGTCTTTTTTTGCTACTTTTTTGAGTATTTCTGGGTTTTATCACAGTTTAAATACCATTTTTTGTTGCTTTTTGGCAATTTTTACCATCAAACTTGCTTTTATTGCTACTCTTTGCTGTTTTTTCCTCTTTTCTCCACTTTTATAGTTTCTTTTGTAAAGGTAGTTTTTAACAGTTTGTCTCTTTGGTTGAGTAACTCTGGTGTAGAACAGAAAACATCTGCTGCAAAAACTGTAGCTGATATTTTGACACATTTCAGGTTTGTAGAAATATTATTACACTGTCTGTGATTAGAATACTGCATCAGGACATATTGTGATTTAATCTAATTTGCTGTGTCGTCTCTGTGTTTCAGGGCTCACGGTCTGGACGAGGAGTTTCCCTCTGAGCTGATGATTCAGGCAAAGAGACAGAAACAAGAAGCGTCGTCCATAGAAGAGGAACTTCTCCTCAGCCACAGACTGTTGGTGAGTGGAGAAGAAGAGGAAGAAGGAGAGAAATGTGCCCATCAGCTCCTTTTGAAAGACGCTTTACATAAGAGCTAAAGACAGAGCGAACTTCCGTCTGAGGTCATGAATGATTAAATGTTCCTGGAACAAGTACAAAGGATCTGCAGAGACGTAATTTCACTTAATGAGAGAAAATCTGTGTCATTCAGATCAGAGAGGACGTTCAGTGAGCGAGTGAAAGAGGAGTTTTAAAGAGGAGAGAATATTCACTTTAAAGACTAAAAAAAGATTTTTTCACTGACATTATTGGTGTTTTTCTTTGCTTTATCATCAGGACTGTCTTCAGGAAACGGACCAATCAGATCTCGTCCTGCTGGCAGGGTCAGGTGGGCGGAGTCAGCTGCTCACAGACAAAGATCCTCTGTTGGGAGGCGACGAAGGACTTTGTGATACTGCAGGTAACATCCACACTTTTACTATTACTGATTACTACAAAGAAGATATTTATTATTCAAACTGATCAACTTTATTGTTCTTTTTAGCAAATATTCACTCATTTTGAATTTGATGGCACAGGTTCATGTTTCCCACTGTGTTTCATCACTTTTCCTTTAACACCACTCAATAACACTAATTGTTGAAGCTTTGAAGCTGCAGGCAGGTCAGTCTAGTAGCTGCACTCTTCTACTACAGAGCCACGCTGTTGTAACAGGAGCAGAATGTGTCTTGGTTTCATTGTCTTGCTGAAATAATCAGGGACGTCCCTGAAAAAGACAAAGTGTCTTGGATGGCAGCAGATGTTGCTCCAAAACCTGTTTGTACCTTTCAGCATTAATGCTGCCTTCACAGATGCTGGGACAGTTACCCAAAGAATTGCACAAAAACGAAATATTGCAATGAAAAACAGTAATGGAAACTCAAAAAACATCTTGAATTTGGATAAAAAGGTTTTGACGCTCTCATGAGGTGGGTTTTTTACTGAAGTTTCCTTATTGAAGTTTATATCAAAGTGCGATGAAAACACTTTTGTCACAAAATCACGTCACTGTGTGGACGTGAACAACTGCCTCCTCTGTAAACTCGACAACACACACGGGTTGTTGCTGATGTTGTCGACAGATGGAGGCACCAGAGTCCAACAACGTTCATCAAAATGTTAGTTCAGCTCTTAAAAGGTTTGTGGTATCCATGGTTACCGCTGCTTACAGTTCTCCTTCCTTCTTCTACATTCTGCGAATTAAATCTCATGAGATTTTACTCAAGCTGTGATGCTGCTTTTGAACTTTGCTCTGAGAACAATCCTGATACAGGAAAAGGAGAAACCGGGTCTCCTGTGGTGCAGGTACTAAAGGTTTTTCTCAAGACGCCGCAAACACACACAACAACTACACACTGAAACAGAAACGTACCATCTCAAACTTGACAGTGAACATCTACATCACTACTTGACACAATTGACTGTTACCTTTTCTGAAGTGTTCCTGAGCCCACGTGCTAATATCCTTCACACAATGATGTGGGTTTTTAATGCAGCGCCGCCTGAGGGGTCTTCAAAAAGCAGAAAAAATGGGAGAAAGAAAAAGCAAAAACAGCAAGAAGCAGCAATTAAGTGAAGTTTAAGGTGGAAAAATTGATGAAAAGTAGCAAAAATGGGTGAATAATGGATGAAAACAACAGGAAGTGGCAGTGAAGTCAAATAGTAGACATTTAGAAAAGTTTCAGGTGGGGAAAAAAAGGTTAAAAAAACAGCAAAAGTGTATTTTGAAAAAGAATAAAAATGGATGAAATGTGGCATAAGAAGCTAGAAGAAGCAATTAAAATAAGTCCAAGGTGGAAAAAATGGTCAAAAAGCAGCAAAAACGGGAGAACAAGAGGCAAAAACCGCAAGCAGTAGAAATAAAAATAAGCTTTAAGGTGTAAAAATGTAGAAATGAGTTAAAGTAAGGGTAGCAAGAGAGTCAAAAAGTAGACATTCAAATAAGTTTCAGGTGGAAAAAATGGTCAGAAAGTAGCAAAATGCTTTTTAAAAAGAGTAAAAATGAAGGAAATGAGGCAAAAAGCTAGAAAAGGCAATAAAAATAAGTATTAAGAAGAAAAAATGTTCAAAAAGCAGCAAAAATGGGAGGAAAAAAAACAGCAAGAAGTAGCAATAAAGTTAAGTTTAATGCAGCGCCGCCTGAGGGGTCAAAGGTCACGGCCATTCAATGTTGGTTTTGGGCCTTGCTGCTTACGTGCAGAGGTTTCTCCAGATTCTCTGAATCTTTTGATGATATTATGGACTGTAGATGATGAAATCCATCAATTCCTGCAGTTGGACAAAGTTGAGAAACATTGTTCTTAAACTGTTGGACTATTTGCTCACGCAGTTGCTCACAAAGTGGTTAAGCTACTTTTGTTGCCCATCCCAGATTTTGAGGAACGTGTTGCAGGCATCAAATTCAAAAATGAGTGAAGTTTATCAGTTTGAATAATAAATATCTTGTCTTTAAAGTGTATTTAATTGAATAAAGGTTTTTATTTATGTTGTTTACAGATGATACTAAGAGGACAGTAACCTAAATAAATCTTTCTGTTTTTTCTCCAGCTCTGATGAGGGACATCTTCTCGTCTCGCCCGCCTGACGCGTCGCCGTCCCTCGCTGTGATGACTTGATTTAGCTCCTTCGATCATGAGCTGGACTTCTGACTTCAGAGCTTATTAATCTGAGCGCACTCGAACGCAGCACGCCACCGTCACGTACGCACACACACGTATACTCGCACACGCTGTCATTATGGTCAGTCTGTTTCTCCCCCCTCCCCCTGAAACAGCGAGAGGTGCTTCTGAATATTTTTTGAAACAATAATCCTGTCTGAGTTAATTCTGTACGACTGTGTGTTTTTTCTCTGTGCAGCTAACAAAACGTTTCTCTCAGTTTTTGGAGTTTGTTTCCTGCTCGGTGCTTCCCCGACTTCTCAAATCTGTGTCACGTTCTTCCACTTCACGACTAAACCTGCGAATATCAGTGGCAACTTTTATTTCAGTGGCACATTTTTAGTCTTTTTCTACCTGTTTTAATACTGAGCTGTGCAGAGCTGTTTCTACTGTGATGGAAAAGTCAACAACCAATCAGACGCTCTTATTTCTCAATCACTGAGGAGCGAATCTTTGACTTCAGATCACCTCATTAACATGCAGTTAAATAGTGATTGTGCTTGTTTCTGATCATTATTATTATTGTAAGTACGCTATAATCCATGTATTAGTAACGTATGAGAGTTTCTGTTTGTGATTGTGCTTCACTCTGGGGTTTATTTCACTTCTTTCTACACATTAATACGTCTGTCTCATTAAATAACTGATGTAGTTTCATTAAGACGCACTCTGTGCCTTTTATCACCCAGGATCTGCTCTGAAAGCTGCAGAGATTAGAAATCAGAGAGGGAACTAACTTTGTCTAACTTCAAACATTTATCCTGTTTTATTCCTGTTTTCACTCTTAATAAACTGAAGAAATCAAACGAAAACTTTACGTGTTGAGTCTTTACCTTCAACTGGATCCGAGCAGGAGCTTCATCTCATCGCTGCTCTGAAAGAAACGTCACATTTTTACTGTTAGATAAAAACATAAACATGTCTCATATCGTGAGCTACTTTAATATGATGATTAAGTCAAAATTTTGCAGTAAAATAAAGTCATAAATTGAGATAGTTTTCCCTCACTTTTTCACTTTTCCCTCTTTTAATGACACTTTTGAACCATTTTCTTGCAACACACTGACTATTTTCCAAGTGTAATCTCAATTTTCTGGCCAGTTTTGTTGGCTTTATTGATTTTTTTCACTTTTCACTATTTTTTCGTTACCTTTTTTTTTTTTTTACCAATTTTGCTACTTTCTGAATTTTTTTAAGTTTCCTCTAAAACTTTTCTTGCTGATTTTTGTAGATTTTTTTTTTGCAATTTTTGTCACTTTTCATTCATTTTTGGAACTTTTACACCATTTTTTGCAACAAACTGACTATTAACCAAGTTCAATCCCAATTTTTTGATACCTTCTCACCATTTTACAGGGTCACTTCCAATTTTCTTGCCAATTTTTGTTGGGTTTTTGCCCATTTATGACACTTTTCACTCTTTTTTGTTACTTTCGGACTCTTTTTTTTTTTGCAACAAACTGACTATTTTCCAAGTTCACCCCCAATTGGCAATTTTTTCCACTTTTCATGCTCATTGTCACTTTTTTTCACAATATTTGCTACTTTCTGAATTTTTTTAAGTGTCCTCTAAAAACTTTCTTGCTAATTTTTGTTGCTTTTGGCCATTTTTGTCTCTCTTTCTTTCATTTTTGTTACTTTTTGGCCATTTTAGTCTCTCTTTCTTTCATTTTTGTTACTTTTTGGCCATTTTTAGATACTTTCTCACCATTTTCCAGGTTCACCTCCAATGTCCTTGCAATTTTTGTTGTTTTCTGACACTTCTTTGTCTTTTTTTTTGCTACTTTTTTGAGTATTTCTGGGTTTTATCCAAGTTTAAATGCCATTTTTTTGTTGCTTTTTGGCAATTTTTACCATCACACTTACTTTTATTGCTACTCTTTGCTGTTTTTGCCTCTTTTCTCCACTTGTATAGTTTCTTTTGTAAATGTAGTTTTTAACAGTTTGTCTCTTTGGCTGAGTAACTCTGGTGTAGAACAGAAAACATCTGCTGCAAAAACTGTAGCTGATATTTTAACACATTTCAGGTTATGGAAATATTATTACACTGTTTGTGATTAGAATACTGCATCAGGACATATTGGTATTTAATCTAATTTGCACTCTGGGGTTTATTTCTCTTCTTTCTACACATTAATACGTCTGTCTCATAAAATAACTGATGTAGTTTCATTAAGACGCACTCTGTGCCTTTTATCACCCAGGATCTGCTCTGAAAGCTGCAGAGATTAGAAATCAGAGAGGGAACTAACTTTGTCTAACTTCAAACATTTATCCTGTTTTATTCCTGTTTTCACTCTTAATAAACTGAAGAAATCAAACGAAAACTTGACGTGTTGAGTCTTTACCTTCAACTGGATCCGAGCAGGAGCTTCACTTCATGGCTGCTCTGAAAGAAACGTCACATTTTTACTGTTAGATAAAAACATAAACATGTCTCATATTGTGGGCTAGTTTGATATGATGATAAAGGCGAAATTTTGACACCACAAAGTTGAAACTTTGACATAATGAAGTAAAAAATTTGAGAAAAAAACATCAAATTTTGAAGAAAAATGAAGTCATGATTCGAGATACATAGGCAGAGTTATGTGGGAAAAAAAGACAATATATTGAAACACTGACCCCCAACTTTGAGATGCAAAGTCAAACTGAGAAAAAAGTCAATTTAAAGATATTAAATAAAAAAATCTAATATAAAATGAGAAAATTTACAAAAAGTTGAAGTCAGAATTTAAAGATAATGAAGTCAAATTTTGAAATAAAAAGCAAAAGTCTCAAAGAAAAAGTCAAAATTTGAGATTTTAAGTCAAACTTTTGAAAATTGACTATTCACAAGTCTAATATTTAAGGCCAAAAACATTTGACTTGCCATTAAACTAATCAACTAAAATTTTTGAAGTATGTGTAAATTTAAAGAAAGTAAAAAATGAGAGGTTATTACGTGGAAATTCTGAGATAAATAAGTCAAATTTTTTAGATGAAACTCAAAATTTTGATTTATAACTGGAAATTTTGAGACAAAAAGTCAAAATTCGAGGTTAAAAAGTCAAGAATTTGATACAATACGGTAAATATTTTTAGTGTAATTAAAATTTAAGAATAGTCAAATTTTTCAGATATATGTCAAAATTGTCAGATAAAGTGAAAGTTTTGAGATTTAAAGTTTAAAATTCTAAGACATGGAAAAATTGTGAGGGAATAAAGTGGACACTGAGAAAAGGAAGTAAATTTTTTTTTTTTTTTTAAAAAGTCAAAATTCTGATTCACAAAGTTAAAATTTTGAGTCAAATTCAATTTTAAAAGGTAAAAAATTTGATGTAATATAGTAAAATATTGAGATGATTTAGAAATTAAGGATAGTCAAATTTTTGAGATGTGTCAAAATTGTAAGGGAATAAAGTCAAATAATTTGATAAAAGTCCAAATTTTAATTTATGAAGTTAAAATTTTGAGACTAAAAGTCAAAATTTTGATATAATACAGTGAAATTTCTGAGATAATTTTTTGAGACAGTCTAAACACAAAAGTCAAATTTTTTTGAGATACATCAAAACTGTTAAAGTCAAAGTTTTGAGTTTTAAAGTTAAAAATTACAAGAAAAAATTTAAATTCAACATAAGTCAAAACTGTTAGATAACAAAGTCAAAATTTCAGGGTTAAAAAAACTATAAATTTGGACTTTCATCTTCAAATTTGACTTCTTTCATATGTCAGCGAAGCCAGTTTTTTCATTTTTTAAAAACAAAATATCACATTAAAGCTTCTGTCAAATGTCAGATATTTACCTCACTGCTAAAAGTTAAATCTAAGACTTTTTTTGATTTTGTTTTTTTTAACTGGTCGTCTTATTAGACCTAAAATGAGTCACATTACCCTGACAAACGTCTTATTCTAGATATTAGAAGGTAAAAATGAGCCTTAGTTGACCCCTTTCTCAATCCCGAGCGTCACTTCCAGAAAACGTGTTGATTGACTAATAAAGGACGTTTCTGTCACACACACCTGCCTGATCAGCAGGAAACAGCTGACTGCAGAGGAAAACACACTTTTCATCACCTTCAGTGACAAACCAAGGTGAAGACGAAGAAGAAAGTTTCACTAAAAACTGTGAATTCATCGTTTACATAATCTCACTTTAGTGTCACGAGCTGAAAAATCTCCTCATGTGTTTGTGAGGGGAATCCTCAAAACCTGAAACTCAGAGTCAGGCCTCTGTTCTTCAGGCTCTGCGTCTGTAACTCAGTCACTTCTGTTCAGAGGTGTCTTGCACACACACACACACACACACACACACACACACACACACACACAGGGAGCAGACTGTGGAGTTGAAAAGGCTCCTGGTTACATAAGGCCGCTTGATAAATGACTCACAAGACGCTCACAGTTCGTTCATTTCTCAACTCAAACACTGAGGAGAAGAAAAAGTACAACTTATGTGTCATCTTCACACCGTCCCACACACACACACACACACACACACAGTTGAGGTTGTAAAGTTCACCTCCTCCTGTCTCCAATGTTCAGGTTTTTCTCACATGATAAAAGTTTTCAGTGTTTCTGTTACAGCTGATCCAGTTTAACCTGCTCTCACATCTCACGCTGCTTTTTTTTTTTTTTTTTCAGCCTCAGGGTTCGACTCTTATGACGAGTCACAAGATAAATCTGAGGGTTGAGTGGAACATTTTGACACTTATGGAGCGTTTTCCTGCTCTAGAGACAAAATAAAGAGTTTTAACTTCACATGTCACCTTGCTGTTCTGCAGAAATGAAGGTTAATCAAATCTTTCCACCTAATTCAGGCCTATTTACCATGCTATGTTCTCAAGCCTACAACTGAAGAACTATAAGGTCAAAAAATCATCAGTGACACTTCATTTGAAAGATTAAAGTCTCTAGTTTCAGAAAATGTCATGTTTTTATATGTGGCTAAAGTCCACATCAGGATAAATGCAGCTGAAACACCTCTTTCCTCTTCATTTTTATAACCAATTTTTGAACATCATTAACTTCAAGATGCTTCATGCCAGAAACAAAAGATTACACACATCACTTCTACGCTTTTTCATGTACATCTGGGTGAAATTTGAGCTTTCTGGGTAAAACTTTGTAGCAGTTAGAGAGTTTTTAGTCTCAGGTGACCAAACGCCACTCTGACGACTTCGCGCAAACAAAACCAGCTTCACCAGTGCTCAGTGTCCTCTTTGTAGTCAGCTTTTCTCTCTTTGTGAAAAAGGTTCAACAAAAATCATGAAACTGTAGTTTCCAGTCAGTTAGTCAGTTAATCTCTGCAGAGCAGGTTGTGTCAAACAGGAAACAGACACGAAGCGAACAAAGCGTCCGATCATTTCAAAATAAAACACAGTGCTCTTGCTCCCATCTTGAGCAGACACTTGATCAAACAAACAGAAAACTGTCTGTTTATGCTCCTGCATCTAAAACTGCATTAAAAAAGCTTGAATTTTTGTATATATATTTGTATATATAATTCAAACAACTGGAAAAGTTCCTGACAAATCAGCTGTTGACACGCTGAACCCTTGTTCTTTTCATGTAAGAACTGCACTTTTGATAAGATTTGGCCCATATTTTCGGAATACAATAAAAACTGTTACATTTTTTGAAACTATTTCAGTTTGTTTAGGTGAATCAGTGCTTTCTAAACATCCATCCATTTTCTTAACCGCCTATCCTGCTATTCGGGTCGCGGGTGGCTGGAGCCTATCCCAGCTGTCATTGGGCGAGAGGCGGGGTTCACCCTGGATTGGTCGCCAGTCAATCACAGGGCTGACATAGAGACAAACAATCATTCACGCACACACTCACACCTACGGGCAATTTAGAGTAAACAATTCACCTAACGTGGGCATGTTTATGGTCTGTGGGAGGAAGCCGGAGTACCCGGAGAGAACCCACGCATGCACGGGGAGAACATGCAAACTCCACACAGAAAGGCCAACCATGCCGAAACGGGGAATCGAACCGGCGACCTTCTTACTGTGAGGCTGGAGCGCTACCCGCTGTGCCCGCTTTCTAAACATACTGAACACATTTTTTAAAAATGCCGCGATGATACCGAAAACTGTGATAACTGTGAAAAAATGGACAAACACTTGATTTTTATTAAGAACAGATGGAGAGATGATATATCTGGATCAAATGTGCACAAAACCACAAACACTGACAAAAAATAATATATAAAGCTACTGAAATACATCCCTGTTACTAGATCACTGTCCTTATAATAAATTTAAAAAATGTATCTGTGGTGAGCAATTTAAAAAAGTGCATGTTGATGTTTTAACTTTGTGGACACCTATTTAAAAGTTATTTACTCCTAAATTCAATGGTTCATGTGGTGGAAATTCATATTAGTCTGTGTCAGGATATTTTTATTCTTCTTAGGGCCTGAAAAAATGTTTTCAATCTTTTTCCAAACATATACATATTTTTAAAAAAGTTATAGACAAACATTTGAGGGTGAAAAAGCTTATAAACTATAAATTATTCAGTGTTAATAACCGTGAACTTAAATTTTCATACCATGACAACCCTGCACACAGCAATAAATGGTTTTCACCAATGATCTAAATGGCTACAGCTGGTTGTGATAGAAGAATAAGGCGATTGGCTACATGTTTTAGATAGTGACAGGCCTGTTCGCCAATAAACAAGACACTAATAGAGCTGTTACGAAAGACCATCTTGCGCTTGTTGGCCATCACAAGCTGTCCTGGCATGAAAACTCAACAGAATCCGGCAAAGCTTTTGTTCTCACATTGAGGAGGAAATGCTCTAAGACTGTGAAGCTGCTGTTATTGATGAGAACGGACACGACAGACAAACAAACAACGGACTTTACAGGAGAAATTTCACCACTTGGAATAATTTGATGAAACAACACTTTTGATATGTTTGAACTCTGGATTCCTCTGGTGGAAAGGAGAGTGAATATAGATAAATTTGAACTCTTTTCTTGAAAGCAAAAGCACCTACAGATGCAAATATTTAGAAGAACCTTTAGTGTCTAATCCTGAAACTGAAAATGGAACCAGGATCATTAAAGCATCACACGCTGCTGTTTCTAAATCTTCTTTGTCTTTATCAATGATCTTTTCTTCTTTTCTTCATTCATCTGCCCGTAAAACACCTGACACTGACCGTAAACACCACCTGCTCTTCTGCTTTCTAGTTCCTCAAACTAAGGTAGGAGCTTCTGCTTTTCTTCAAACTGGACCCGTTTCTCAGACACACCCAGGTTACACACAGATCTGAGTTTAACTGAGTAATTCAGCTTCACATGACACCAACACGGTGATGAAACACACACTCTCCAGGACGTTCAGCTCTTTAAACTTTAAACTCACAGACATGATTCAGATGTTTGAATCACTGACCTGCTTCTGTGGAAAAACCACTCACAGGAAGTGGCGTCTGCAGAGTTTATGGACATGAGGAGCTACGGGAAGGGAGAGTGAGGAGTAAATTCTTCAGAAATGATCTCAGACTCTCTAATCATTTACTCTGAATTCCCTTTCGTCACCAGCTTTTTTCGTTACAGATGTATAAACTTTTAAAGTTCTGTGCAAACTCTCCCCATTGATGTGCAAAGAAACACCACTACGCTGATGCAAACGAAGCAAAACATTACGTTTGGTTCTTCACTGTGTGACAGTCACTTTCTAACAGGAGTATCAAAAAACTTTCTGCCAGTTTGGGTTCTTTGTGTTTTGTTTAGGGTGATGATTTCAGAATAGATGAAGAGTGTCTGCGTTAGTGTGTGTGAAATAAATAAATGGGTGGACTCACTGATTTGCTGGGGTCTCAGAGTAGTTCATCTCCACGCCTGACTCCTTTCACAAATCTGGTAATGAAAAATAGAGGAACAGTGTGAAACAGGCTTTAGCAGGATTGGATAAAAAATAATAATAATAAAAAAGAGTCTGCATGCAATCAGCACTTTGACTAGTCGGCTAAAGTATGGACAACAATAGTATAGGGCTGAAAGATATATCGCTATTGTATCGGTATTGAGATATGAAAATTCAAGTATTTAACCCTGTGGTGCATAGTGGTCACTACAGTAAACACCTAATTAAAAGTTATTTACTCCTAAATTCAATGGTTCATGTGGTGGAAATCCATATCAGCTAGTGTCAGGATATTTTTATTCTTCTTAGGGCCTGAAAAAATGTTTTCAATCTCTTTCCAAACATATGTATTTTTTTTTTTAAATTTATATACTATAAATTATTCAGTGTTAAAATGGATGAAAGAGAGTTAAAATGTTTCACAAAGCATTAAAAGACTATTCATGAAATTACAAAAAAAAAAAAAAACAGACAAGAAAAGAAAAGAAGTCAAACATAAATAAGTCATATTTACATTAAGGTCACACTGTTTTACGTTGAATGCTCAGTTACAAATATTTGAAAAAAAAATTGAAAACTTTTTCTCATACTTTAAGAAAAATATAAACACTCAAGGGGAAAAATCCTGACACTGACTTTCATAATTCATGCATCAGAGGGTTAAGTACTGACATGAATAAATTATACATCATGGATACTGCACAGACATAATTATAGGTAAGTATTCCACTTGTTATTGTTTGTTCATGTTATTGTTGCTTGAATGAGAGTCAGTGTAGAATGAACATTCATCCACAACATGCTGAAAACATACCTGCTTATCCTCAGTCTCCTCCTTCTGCAGAGTAAACAAACTCCACCTGTTGCTGCTGAAGAAAACACCTCCTCACTTTTCTGCTCTTAACAGCTTAACTGTGTCACTTTTCTTTTCTTGTCTCTAAGTTTCTTTGCTCCATGTTTTCGTTTTTTGATCGTTTTCTCCACTTTGTTTTGTTGAGCTACTGTTGTTTTTCCCTCTCTCTCGTCATTAACTAACAGCTGATCATTGTTGCACATGATTGGATGAAAGGGAGGGGCTTCTGAGTGAGTGGGTGGGACTAAAGGGCCTCTGTGACCTCTCATTGGTCTGTTCGGACAGGTAACTGACTGACTGGGCCAATCAGAGGTCACCTCTCTCTCCCTTTGTGAGTGAGTGGCGTGTGCAGCTGCAGAGTTAATGTAGTTACCAAGGCAACGAGTACCATTAAATAATTCTACAAAAATAAATAAAGGAATAAAAAAGAGGCTGAAAAACTGCACTGATTTACATTCAGTGAGAGGTTTTGATTCTGCAGCTCAACAATCGACCACGTTCAAAGAAAGAAAGATTTTTAGTCTCTTTCTTCTTTTTTTCACTGATTCACAAACAAAGGTGAAGTTTCAAACAAACAAACATTTATTCATCTTATTATTCTGTGCAATGATACAAATAATCAAATAATACAATGTACAAATAATCTTTCTGTAAATATTACAATCCATATAATAGATTAGATTTATTAAACATACAATACATTCATGGTCAGTGAAGGCATCATTCGCTCTGCAGATGTCAGACGCACAGAAAAGTGAAGGACACACAGCCTGTGGTTTCAGCTTATCTTAAAGGTTTGGTCCAAACTGTTGGAATGAACGAAAACTCGGTGATTTTCTGGATTAAAGCACCAACGTGTGTGTGTGTGTGTGTGCGCTGACGCCACCTGGGGCCGTTAAATCTGAAACACTTTCGAAGGCTGTTTGGGATCTTCAAGTCTGTACAAAAACATCACAACGTGCTCATCGTGCATCCAGCAAATCCACAACAAGGCTAAAGAAAGAAAGAAATAAACTCACGGCACGCTGCCCCGTCACTGACAGGAAGGATAACGTCTCCAGAGATACACTGAAAACACACACACTCACACACACACACACACTCACAGAGGCACTTACACTTTTATACGACTGATGCCTCTGATTTCAAACACTTTAAGAAACAAGGCTGTTCAGATTCAAGGTTTCATCAGACGTCACACACTCAAACGTTTAACTGTACAATCAAAGTTTCATTTAGAGAGCGACTTAAATCCCGGCCAATCAGAGCTTATCGTCTTCATCGTGTGATTGGACAGAAAGCGTCCTGACGCAGCAGGAGAAGTGCAGACGTTTCCTGTCGGTCAGTTTCCTCTGCAGCCAGCTGCCAATCAAACCTCACGAGTAGATCACGAGTAGTCACATGACTCCACCGCCACATCAGGTGTCCTTATCGTCCGAAAGTGCAACGTGCCGGATGTCCTCGCCGCTCGTCCTGTCTCTGGAATGAGGCGTCTGCACCTCCTCGTAAGGAGGCGGGGGGTTTTCCGGGCTCTGATTGGACAGCAGGGGGCGGTCGCTGCCGTCCGATTGGTTGTTCAGAGTGGACGGTTGACAGGTGGGAGACTCCTGAGCCAATAGGAGCTGAGTGGGTCCGGGGACGGTGCAGGCGGGAAGGCGCTGCCCCCAGCTGCCGTAAACCGCCTCCTCGTAGGACGGGAGCGACACGGGGAGACCGTCCACCATCAGGTCCAGCTGGTCCGAGGAGCGACGGCTGCAGGGAGGAAGAAAAAGAGAGAAAGAAAGAGAGAGAGAGTTAGTTCACGTGGAACAAACAAACCAGGTTTCACCCAAAAAACTCAAAACATGGAGTTCAAGAGTTTTTTTTATACTGTGATTTAAATACAGAGTGTGCAATTTTATTTTTCCTGATCATGATATTTATCCTCAATTAAAGACGTAAAGTGCAGTAAACAATGTAAACAACTGTAGAAAAAGACACAAAACAAACGCCACTAAGTTCAGTATTGCACTGTAAATTCACTCCACTGTTTAAAATGCTTAAATACCTAATCCAGGAAAATAGAAAACAAAATGTATGCTATAAAAACTCAATAATAAAATACTGACACTAATTTATACTAAAAAACACTGAAATACTTTATAACGAAACACTAAAAAAACCCTAAAATACTTAATAATGAAAGATTAAAATGCTACAATACTTAATAATAGGATACTTAAAAAAATATACACTATATTATAAAAGACTATTATGCTAGTATACTCGAGAATGAAATACCAAAAATATTAAAACGCTTCGTATAAGAATACTAAAAATACAGAACGTCTCCTTAGTATAATGCTAAAAGTGTTAATAATAATATAATAATAAAATACTGAATAACTTAATATTGAAGGTCTAAAAGTGCTACCATACTTAATAAAATATACTTAAAAACACTGAAATACTTTATTATGAAATACTAAAAAATAACTAAAACATTCAATAATAAAAGGTGAAAATGCTACAACACTTCATAATAATATACTAAAAATACTAAGATTTCTAATTATAAAAGACTATGATGCTAGTTTACTTGCATACTGAAGAATAAAATACCAAAAATAAGAAAGTACTTGGTATTAGACAACTAAAAATACATCACTTTTCCTTAGTAAATTGCTAAAATTAACAATAAAATACTGAAAATACTGGAAAACTTAATAATAAAATATTAAAAGTGGTAACATACTTAATAATTTACACCAAAATAACACTGAAATACTTAACAATCAAAGGTTAAAATGCTACAACACCAAAAAGATACTAAAATTACCAAAATACTTTATAATAAAAGACTATTATGTCAGCATACTTAAGAATAAAATACCAAAAATATGAAAATTCTTGGTATTAGACAACTGAAAATATAGCACTTCTCCTTAATAAAATGCTTAAAGTATGAAATAATAAAATACTTAATAATAGGGGATTACTTAGTGATGAAATAAGTAATTACAAGATCCTAAAAATACAAAAATGTTTCAGTGCAAAAGACTGAAAAGGCTTGTATACTTCCTGATAAAATACTGAAATACTTGGTTTTAGAAAACAAGAAATAGACAAAAGCTTCACAGTGAAATGCTGAAAATTCTACATGATCAAATACTTAATAATAAAATACTTCAACAGCTAAAATACTAGATAAAAATGCTGATGGAACAGAAATATTTCAAAGTGAAACGCTAAATACGCAATTAAATGCAAACGAAATACAAAAAAAATGCTGTCTGTGTTTTAATTAAAATAAATCAATAAATAACTGAAGAATATATTTTATGTTTTCTGAATACGTCTAAGAGTAATTCAGAATCTTTTTTAGCTCACAGCCTTATAAAAAAGCTTGAATATCTGAAGATATGTACAGTTTGTGCTGTCGTCTCTTTAAAGGTGAGTTTGACGTTACCTGTGTGATTGACAGGGGTAGAGGCGGGACTTAACGACCAGGCAGGCGGTGGTGGTGAGCAGGAAGATGGACACGCCCACCGCCGTGGTCGCCATGCTGGGCATCGTGTCGTCGCCTCTGTTATCGGAGTTCAGGTTCTGACCTGAGGAACATAAAAAGTCTGGATTAGAGACGGAAAAACAGAAAAACAAAGACGAGGCTGTAGAGTTCGATGAATGTTACAGAAAAATAAGTTTTCAAATTCATTTATGTTCCAACACAGGTCACAGGAAATGCAAATGTTTGTCGTATATGAGAGGGTTAAAATACAGCTTTGATAAAAACTGGAAAACTGTGAAACTACAGATATTAATGCATGAAAACGCCAACATCTGTGTTTCTGTACGGTGGCCCTGAAGTGCACTCATCATAAGAACACAGGAAAGAAGAAAAACAATTAAAAAAAAGAAAAAAACTTAAAAAGGTAAATTCCCAAACACAAAAAAATGAAAATACACACAAAAAAGCAAACAGAAACACAATCCCCCCCAAAAAATACTTAAGAAGGATAAATTAACAAACACAAAAAAATACAAAGAGACTAAAAAAACCCTAAAAACTAAAAAAGTTAATACACAAGCCCAAAAAAATACAACATAAAAAAAGAAAATAAAGAAAAATACAGAAAATACAAAACTTAAAAAGACAAAACAGACAGAAAGAAATGAAAGACACAAACATTTAGACTGAAAACAGAAAAACTAATAAAGGAAAACAATAATTAAAAAGAAAAGAAGTTGATTTGTCTGTTAGGGTCAGATGGATGGCAATATCTTGTTTTACCTTGTCTATTTTCTTTTTTTTTTTTTTTTTTTGTTTGTTTGTTTGTTTCTGTTTGTTTGTATTTTTTTTATCTATTACTACAACTAATATGATGGAAAATTGTATGTTATGTGTTTATATTAAAAAACAATAAACTTTGTTACAAAAAAAAAAGAAAAAAAAGAAAAGAAGTGACGANATCTCTTCCTGCGGCTTCTCTCCGCCCGTGAAGCTGAAGCAGTCGATTTCCATGCAGCTGTGACGGCAGAGGAAGTGCTCATGGGTAACTTTGGTGGCTTCGCCCGCTTCCTCGCCGTTTCTGCTCTGCACTCATCCTGTCGCAGCTCGTCTCAGCGAACGGTGACGGAGGAAGTCGGCGTCGGTCTGAAGGGGAGAGAAGGTGCCAGTTCCTCTGCAGAGACCGAGCCCGTCAGCGTTTCTGTATGTGGGTCAAACTGCTAACGCGCTCTGGGTGTGTGTTAAAGGTTAACGCCGCCACAGTTTGGGGCTGTTACTGTAACACGACGACCACCGACACCACCCGGGATGCTTGAGAAACTTCCAGAAACATCAGGTCAGAGGTCAAATCCTCCTCAGAAACTTCAGATAAAAAAAATCAGCTTCTACATTGAAGGTTTTTTGCAGCGTTTTCTTCTTCTCTTTAACCCCACAAGGACAAAATACAACAGAAACAACACCTTCCTACTTCCTTAAAGTCAAAAGGAGAAGGAAGTGTCATATAGTGATCTATCATGTTAACGCATCTGGGTCAATGTGGTCATGAGTCATTATTGCAGTGAAAGATAAACTCAGATAATCTCAG
This sequence comes from Thalassoma bifasciatum, assembly GCA_008086565.1. Taxonomy (NCBI): domain Eukaryota; kingdom Metazoa; phylum Chordata; class Actinopteri; order Labriformes; family Labridae; genus Thalassoma; species Thalassoma bifasciatum. The sequence goes on from RPOG01001222.1 coordinate 93,535, forward strand.
AGATGAACGTAGATGCTGGGAAATTTTAAAGACATGGTTCGTCGTAATTCAGGGCGGTTTAACTTCATCTCAGGGCAGATTTAAAACCAACAAAGGTCGATAAACTAAGAAAACAACAGGCGCATCACGACATCTAGATGAGCTTTTGATTGAAACCTGCAACAGCTTCAAAATCCAACATTAAAACTCTGAATGGATCCTGTGGCAGAGTGAAGGCCGATGTGGACGCTCACAAAGTTACAGATCAGGTCAGAAGTGTTAAAGAGGAAGCTGAGATGTTCTCATGTGTCTTTGCTTCGATAAAAATATTCTCTTTGTGGTCGATTTTGCATAAACACAGAAACCAGGTCAGATCTCCTGCTGCTTTGCATCAAAACACTCATTTCTCCAATTGAGAAAACAAAAGTAGAACACACTGAGATCTTTGTCCTCTTATCGAGGTTTTATCGAGTTGTAAAGTGATCGAAATGAACTCTGATCCAACTGTCCTTTTTATGATATCGAAACAATAAAACCACAACGGTCGTCCCAGTTTGAGCAGAGAATACGTCACTCAGACCAAAGATAATATCAGCAGAATGTTTGGATGAGCACACAAAACATTCCTTTAACCCCTTAGATCCAACAAAATTCTGGCCTATTTTTATAAGTGGCTAAAGTCCACATCAGGATAAATGCAGCTGAAACACTTTTCTTCCTTGTTTTGGAACCACTTTTGAACATCAGTAACTTCAAGATACTTCATGTCAGACATAAAACATCCAGCACATCACTTCTACACCTTCTCATCTACATCTGGGTGAAATTTGAGCTTTATAGGTAAAACTTTGTAGGAGTTAGAGAGTTTTTAGTCTCAGGTGACCAAACACCAGCAGATGCGTTCGCACTGTCCACGACTTTGTGCAAACAAAACCAGCTTCATCAGTGCTCAGTGTCCCCTTTTTAGTCAACTTTGCTCTCTTTGTGGGAAAAATTGGCCAAAAAATCATGAAATTCTGGGTCACAGTCGCTGATTTTACCTCTCCTGTTGCACACATGACAATAAATAGGTCTCGCCAATGACTGTATATAGAATAAACAGCGTGGCTCCGCCTGTCACTGTTCTACGATTTTGAAGCCAAAAACCCCGTTTCTCTAGCCGCCATTGTGCAGCCAGAGTCTGCGCAGTAGAGAATTTCCAGTGGAGCCAAGTAAAAAAGAGAAATAAAAATATTTATTTCTTCTTCTTCAGAAGGTTTAGTCTCCTTCTGGCTCTTTCCTGAAGTTTCTTATATCCCCGATAAAAACTACTCACGAACGGCAGCTGTCAACTATTGTAAAGCGAAACTTATATCCCGGTTTTTAACGTCCAATAACTAATGAGAAACTAACTTCTCAGAAAAAAAACACCTGAACACCATGCAGCCAAATGACATCATCATACTACCTTAGAGTAAAGATGAGAGAAACGTTTCTACCAGGTATCGTAATTTTTTAAAGTTTTCTCGGCTCATATCTGGAATACATGGGGGGCGGGGCTTATGACCTATACTGCAGCCAGACACCAGGGGGCGGGGCATCTGCTGGAGGCTTCAGTTTGAGCCGAACGTCGTTACGTCCACTCATTATACAGTCTATGGTCTCGCCAATGATCCAAATGGCTACAGCTGACTTCAAATTAAAGGTAGTGTGACTTATTAAGTGTAAGAGTGTGTGAGAAGCCTGTAAACAAACAAATGACCCTCTAATAGAGCTGTTACGCAAGACCAGTAAAGCAAGGAGCGCTTGTTGTCCATCACAAGCTGTCCTGGGATGAAAACTCAACAGAAAATGATGGGGTCACTTTTGTTTTGCAGCTAGAAACCTAAGTTTTGTCAGATTGACATTGAGGAGGAAATGCTCTAAGACTGTGAAGCTGCTGTTATTGATGAGAACGGACACGACAGACAGACAAACAACGGACTTTACAGGAGAAATTTCACCACTTGGAATAATTTGATGAAACAACACTTTTGATATGTTTGAACTCTGGATTCCTCTGGTGGAAAGGAGAGTGAATATTCAGGGTACGGGCGTCAGGATGTGACGTCTGAAAACTGTAAACTTGCTCACCTCTGATGGGGACGCAGGCCGGGATCGGAGGCATCCACTTCCCGTGCCGACACTTGGAAACGCGGATCTTGTTGCTGATGTGGTAGCCGGGCTCGCAGAAGATGTGGATGGACGTCTTCTGGTGGAAACCTCGACACGGAGACGGGTCGCAGCGGAAGCCTCCATGTTCAGGAACCAGAGGGTGGGTGCAGTTAGTGTATCGGCCTGAACAGAGACAAGAGGCAGCAACGTTACTAAAACCGTGTGTGCAGTTCACAGAAACTTAAGACCTGAAAATCCTGCTGTTCTGGATCTTTGTCTACACAACATTAAGACTCAGAGGCTTTGGAAAACAACCGAGAGACACGATTTTCTGTGCGATTATTTCTAGTTTCCATCTTCTCTGTTTTTAAACAAACACATTGTAGAACATGAACAGTTTCATTAATTACAGCACAACAACAACAACCCACTACCACTACAACTGGGACTGATTTTGACACATTTTACTCACTTTTACTTTCTTTTTTCACACTTTTGGAACATTTTTTGATACTATTTCCCAGATTCACTCCCAATTTTCTTGCTAATTTTTAATGTTTTTCACTTTTTTGCCACGATTAGACCATTTTTTGCAACAAACTGACTACTTTAAAAGTTTCATTCCAACCTTCTTGCCATTTTTTTTGTTTAAGGCCATTTTCACCTCTTTTTGCTTTTTTTGTCACTTTTTTTGCTACTTGCCGAGTTTTTTTTTTTTTTTTAAGTTTCCTCCAAAGTTTTCTTGCGCATTTATGTTGCCTTTTTGGGCATTTTAGTCACTATTCAATCTTTATTTGCCACTTTTGGACCATCTTTTATCATCTGACTATTTTCCAGGTTCACTCCAAATTTTCTTGCCAATTTTTGATGTTTTTGTTCCCACTTTTGGACCATTCTTTGCAACAAACTGAATATTTTAAAAGTTTCATCCCAACCTTCTTGCTAATTTTTGTTGATTTAGGCCATTTTTACATCTTTTTGCAGTTTTTCCTCCCTTTTTTTCCTACCATTTTGCTCCTTTTTGAGTATTTTTAGGTTTCCTTCAAAGTTTTCTTGTGAATTAATGTTGCCTTTTTTGGGCATTTTAGTCACTTTTCACTCTTTATTTGCCACTTTTGGACCATTTTTTACAAATATCTGACTCTTTTACAGATTCACTCCAAGTTTTCTTGCCAATTTTTGACACTTTCCTTTTTTCCCACCATTTTTGGGCTATTTTTTTTGCAACAAACTGACTACTTAAAAAGTTCCATCCCAACCTTCTTGCCAATTTTTGTTGATTTAGGCCATTTTGTACATCTTTTCAATGTATTTTTGTCCCTTTTTTCTACCATTTTGCTCCTTTATGAGTATTTTTAGGTTTCCTCCAAAGTTTTCATGTGAATTTATGTTGCCTTTTTGGGCATTTTAGTCACTTTTCACTCTTTATTTGCCACTTTTGGACCATTTTTTACAAATATCTGACTCTTTCCAGATTCACTCCAAATTTTCTTGCCAATTTTTGACACTTTTCTTTTTTTCCCACTACTTTTGGGCTATTTTTTTTGCAACAAACTGACTACTTAAAAAGTTCCATCCCAACCTTCTTGCCAATTTTTGTTGATTTAGGCCATTTTTACATCTTTTCAATGTTTTTTTGTCACTTTTTTCTACCATTTTGCTCCTTTTTGAGTATTTTTAGGTTTCCTCCAAAGTTTTCTTGCCAATTTATGTTGCTTTTTGGGCATTTTAGCCATTTTTCACTCTTTTTTTTCCACTTTTGGACCATTTTTTCCAATCATCTGATTATTTTCCAGGTTCACTCTCAATTTTCTTGCCAATTCTTGATGGCTTTACTCATTTTTGACACTTTTCTTCTCTTTTTTTTCACAACTTTTGGGCAGCGAACTGACTTCTTTAAAACTTTCACCCCAACCTTCTTGCCATGTTTGTTGTTTTAGCACATTTTTACCACTTTTTACTGTTTTTGTCCAATTTTCCCATTAGTTTTGCAACTTTCTGAATATTTTTACATTTTCTCCAAAGTTCTCTTGCCAATTTATGCTGCCTCTTTGGGCATTTTAGTCACTTTCCACTCTTTTTTTTTGCCACTTTTGGACCATTTTTTGGTAGTTGTTGATTATTTCCAGGTTTTATCCCAATCTAAATGCCAATTTTTGCTGCTTTCTTGCAGTTTTTATTACCTCAAAATAAGTTTTATTGCTACTCTTTGCTGTTTTTGCCTCTTTCTACCACTTATATTGTTCCTTTTATAAAGGTATTTTTTAAAAGTTTGTCTCTTTGTTTGAGTAACTCTGGTGTAGAACAGAAAACATCCGCTGCAAAAATTGTAGCTGATATTTTGACACATTTTAGGTTATAGAAATATTGCTCTGTCTTTGATTAGAATATTACAGCGGGACATATTGAGATTTAATCTAATTTGCAACTACTTGCCCGGGCCTGAATGTGGTTTTAAACCTGGTTTTAACAACTGAAAGTGTCAAAAGACGCTTCAAACACCAGTGAGTGTGTTTTCTGTTGTGATTCATTGCTGTCGAGATGATGGATGGAGAGTCTTGGTGACAACAGCTGAGGGGGAAACTCTCAGTGTGAAAGGTCAGCGAGGTGATAATATTATGACAGTAAACAAACCCTGACCTGTGAGTGAAAGCCTCCAGAGGGTCAGAGCAGTTAATTTACACATGAATGGACTTTTCACTCTCTCCTCACATGTCCCCGCTCATTCAGAGAAAAGCTCTTACATAAAAAGATCCTCTTGTGTCCCGACCAAAGAGCTGCGTGCACTCTTACCCACTTCCTCTATTTCGTCACTTTCCACATTTATAGTCGACGTCTGCAGAACGAAGGTTTCCGCTGCTGCAGAAAATAAACGTGTGAGCAGTGGTGGGTCATGGGTATAGAGGGTGGAAAATCACCACGATTTCTACAAAAGAATCTAAAATCCTTCTTCCACTTGCTCATTATACCTACGGCCTCCAAAAGTAGCATGGGAGGTGGAGCCTTTAGTTATCCTGCCATTACATTTAAATTATTTATATTAACATAAACTTGGAATGTGGAACTGGATGGAAATAAATCTTGTGACATTTCAGCTTTTTAAAACAATGCCACAGGGAATTCCTCCAAAAGTAATATGGGAGGTCGAGCCTTTCGTTATCCTTCTACTCTTCTCTGGCATCATCTACAAGCCCTTTCTACTTTTAAAGTTTTCTTTTTTGATAGATCTTGTAGTTAGATAAAATTTGTGGGGATTATCCACTAAAAATTGAGATCTTTACCGTGACACGACAACTTGACCGAGGGTAAACCACTCCAAGCTTTATGAGAAATCAGCGAGAGAAAAGTCACTACACACAACTCACTTCATACAAATGAGTACATTATCTGTGGTTATATTACGGAAATAAATCTTTGGACATTTCAGAAGCTTATCAAAACAATACCACAGGAAATGCCTCCAAAAGTAGCATGGCAGGTCGAGCTTTTAGTTATCCTGCTACTCTTCTTTGGCATCATCTTCAATTCTATCTTTGAAGCTTTCCTTTTCGATAAAGCTTGTAGTTAGATAACATTTGAGGAGATAACCCACTAAAAATGGCAATCTTTACTTGACAGGGGGTAAACTACTCCAAGCTTTATGAGAAATCAGCAATAGGATGGAAGATATAAGCAAATGGACAGTTACAACTAACAAGTCACTTGATATAAATGACTACATTATCTGTAGTAATATTCACATAAACTTGTATGGAATGGAATTGGAATCGAAATAAATCCTTTGACATTTCAGAAACTTATCAAGACGATGCCACAGGGAATTCCTCCAAAAGTAGTATGGGAGGTCGAGCCTTTAGTTATCCTGTTACTCTTCTTTGGCATTTTTATCTTTAAAGATTTCTTTTTCCATAATGCTTGTAGTTAGATAACATTTGAGGAGATTATCCAATAAAAAATCACAATGTTTGCCGTAACGACAGCAACTTGACCAAGGGTAAACAACTCTAAGCTTTATGAGAAATCAGTTAGAGGATGGAGGATATCAGCAAGTCACTTTATATGAATGAGTACATGATCTGTGCTTATATTATGGAAATAAATCTTGTGACATTTCAGAAGTTTATCAAAACAATGCCACAGGGAATACCCCCAAAAATAGTATGGGAGGTCGAGCCTTTAGTTATCCTGCTACTCTTCTTTGGCATCATCTACAAGTCCAGTAGGCATTCACACTTTCTTCTTTTAAAGCTTTCCTTTTTGATAAAGCTTATTGATAAAGAGAACAGTTTAGGTTTATATTGATCTGCTGTTATTATCGGTCAGAAAAAGAGTCAGAGCCAATCCAAAGAAGATCAAAAAGAGGAAGAACCAACCTCTTAGTTTCACTCAAACACACTGAGCTGTGCAGAAATCCTGCAGCTTTATTCAAAAGTTCACTTCAGGTTTCACAATCAGTCACCATAAAGTAATAAAACACTGAGTGGCATCTTTATCTGGGATTACAATGAAGTAAAGAGGAAGTTCTTGGTAATGTTTTTGAGGTTGGTTCAGTATCTGATCTGTTCCGCAAAGACCTGAATGAAAGTTTTGTTGTTGTTGAAGAACAACAAAACTCGACACATGTGCAGAAAAAGGTGAAACTTAAACGTGAGGTTAATGGTTTGCAGCACTTTCATATAAAATATAAGTTTCAGTTTTGCATCATCCTCATTTTGAAAGTCTGCGTCCTCGTTTTGAGAAGGTCACTTTGTTTACAGGTATGAATGTTGCCCTGTTAACCCGTATTTTGAGACAACTTAAACTTTTCATAACCTTTTTCATTACTTAAGAGTGAACTTGGTATGTTAAGTTCTGTAAGGGGGAGGGGATATAGAGTCGATGTGTATGAAGCACTAAAAAACTGAACTTAATTCCTTACTGAACCATGTAACCATGAGTGAGGAGGGCACACAGTGGACATGAGACCCTGCTGTACATGTATGAATCGTGTAGGCGACACAATGGCCTAGACCGACATCCCCTGCTAGCATTTTTCCATAATTTACAGCTATGTACTATAATCCAAAATTTAGTACATGTTGGGCAGCTACGAATGCTAAACAAAAATTGCAAAATCAAAGAAAAATCGTCCGGTGCTAATTAAAGACTAATGCAAAACATTTGCAGGAATTTTTAGTAAGAGTTCTACAGAGGAAATTAATATTATTTATTGATATCCTTGACATCGTCTATGCTGTAGACAGCTGGTCTAAGCCATGGAGCATAGACAGCCAGTATTTACCAGGGCAAAGACGGCCTGTCACCCGTGTTATTCACCCATGTACAGCAGGGTCTCATATCCACTGTGTTCCCTCCTCACTCATGGTAGCAAGGTATAAATGTAACTTTTAGGCAATAATAACATTTTTAACTATAAATTAAGGGGTTGTTCTGCAAAGTTGTTTACAATTGCCATAGCTGTTAGTTTTTGCCATAAAAACAACAGGATTTTCTTTGCAGTCTAGAAAACATGACTTGTAGTAACAAATTATGTTAATTACAAATAACTAGTGTCATATGTGAACAAATGATTTTGAGTAAAGGCTTCTAATGTGAACTCATTGTGACGACTACATAAAATTAAGGTTTTATGCTTAAACAGCTTCACCTCTTTAGTACCAGCTTGTGTAAAAACTAAAGTGGTATAAGGCAACGGGTTTCCACGCAATTTTCTAGTGGAGTCAACTAATTTGGGTTGAGAGTGTTGGGGTCAGAGGTCATACCTGCGGTGAGGAGCGGCGAGGAGGCCACGAGGAGGAGTCCACACAGCAGACTGATGCGTCCACATGGAGACAGGAGTGACGCAGACATCAAACCAAACTTCCTGAGGAAAGACACAAAAAAAAAGAAGAGATGAAGTCAGAGGAAGAGAAGAAGCAGAAATCACACCTCTCTCATCAACAGCTCTGAATGTAGAAGTCCAGAAATAAAGAGCTCACAGCTGCGTGAGAAAACGGGGGTTTTTAATCCAAACAGGTCCACAGCTGTGACTCTCTCTGCTGTTTGTTTTAACCTGCAAACGACAGACGGGGCTGAGCCAGCTGTGTGTTCACACCTGTGCTGAAGCTCCTGCTGCTCCACAGCAGCTGAAACAACTCAAGAGCTTTACACCAGAAAGATCCTCAGTCTGGAGCTGCTCCTCTTCGTCTTCTCACATTAGTACACAACCCGACCTCAACCTTTCGGCGGATCGATAATGAAAGCATCACCTCCCACTGTTTACAGTTTCATCACTGACCAAAGAGACACATGACTGCACCGCAACTGAGCTGCAGCAACAAAACTGACTCCACAACAAACCAACACCTTCTGCACAGATGACTGACACTGTCACGACATCACAGGGACGCGCATCCTGTCAGAAACCAGCGCCAACAGAGCCGCCGGAGCCGACCTCTGCCACAGTCAGGCTAAATGCCAGTGTGTGTTTTAAGTGTGTGTGTGTGTTTTATCTCTGTGGTGACATCAGTCATCTGTGGAGCAGCAGGGGGACTGCCCCAGCTTCAGCACACCAGGCGGTTCACTACCACACACTATCTCTCACACACACACACAGATCACTGTATATGTGAACAACATTCAGTCTCCTCGTATGAAGCTACAGTTCAGTTCATTCTGCAGAATCTAACGATCGCAGGCTCCACTTCACTGCTCGTAGGACTTAAAGGATCTGCTTAAACTACAACAAACATTCAGAAGTCTACAGGGGTCCAGGCCAGTGGTGTGCACAGAGGGGGGGCAGGGGAGGCAGTGACCCCTCCTCATGGTCCAAGTGTTGAAAAACGCTTGCTTAATTGCCCTCTTTGGGGACAAACTTGGAATTAAGTGCCATCTTAGGAGCCAAAACAAATACTGAAGTGCCCTTCTGGTTGGTGAACTACACCACTCTGCCCCTTTGGCTGGTTAAAGAATCATTAACTGCACACCTTGGGGCCAAAATACTCTAAAGTGCCTGCTTCAGAGCCAAAACACATGCTTTAGTGACCTTTGTGGTGGGTAAAAGTGCTAAAGTGACGATTAGGGAGGTAAAACGTACAAAACACCCTCTTAGGTGCAAACACACTAAACAGCACAGGCTTAAGTGCCCTTGTTTGAGGGAGAAGAAATGCTAAAATAAGAGCCAAAACATGTGCGAAAGTGCTCCCTTGGAAGCCATAATACTCCAAAGTGCCTGTTTCAGAGTCAAAATTAATGCTTAAGTGCTCTTTTGGAAGCCAAAACATATGCTACAGAACCCTTCAGGTTGCCAAAATAAGTTTGACTGTCCCTTTGGGAGCCAAAACACATGCTTGAGTGCCCCTTTTAAGGGAAAAAAATGCTAAAGTGCCCTCTTGGGTGCTAAAATCATGTGCTAAAGCATCCTCTTGGGTGCCAAAATGCACTTCCTGGCCCTTTTGAGAACCAAAATACTCCTTAGTGCCTGCTTAAGGGCCAAAAAAAATGCACAAGTGCACTTTCGGGATTTAAAACATATGCTTTAATGCCCTTTTTAAAGAAGAAAAATGCTAAGGTACCCTCATGACTTCTAAAAACTGAAAAAAAAACACCCTCTTGAGAACCTAAATACACTAAAGAGCTTTCTTGGGAGCCAAGACACATGCTTTAATTCCCCTATTTGAGGAAAAAAAATCCTCAAGCACTTTTTAGGGTGCTGAAACATGTTCTAAAACACCCTTTTGGGAGCCATAATATCCCAAATAGTCTTTTTGGGAGCCAAAACATAACTTAAAGTGCCCTCTTTGGTGCCAAAGTACACTACATTGCTTTCTTGGGTACCAAAACAAATGCTCAAGCGCCTTTAAGAGTGATAGAATGTGCTAGAACACCTTCTTGGGAGCTAAAACATGTGCAAAAGTGCCCTTTTGGGATTCAAAACACATATACAGAGCCCTATTGGGCACCAGAATACACTTAAGTGCTCTTTTGGGAGCCAAACACATGCTTAAATGCCCTTTTTAAAGAAGAAAAAATGCTAAAGTACCCTCATGACTTCTAAAAACTGCAAAAACACCCTCTTGGGAACCAAAATACACTAAAGAGCTTTCTTGGGAGCCAAAACACATGCTTTAATTCCCCTATTTGCCGAAAAAAGTACTTTTTAGGGTGCTGAAACATGTTCTAAAACACCCTCTTGGGAGCCAAAATATCCCAAATATCCTTTTTGGAAGCCAAAACATAACTTAAAGTGCCCTCTTTGGTGCCAAAGTACACTACATTGCTTTCTTGGGTACCAAAACAAATGCTCAAGCGCCTTTTAGGAGCAAAGACACATGTGTAAGAGTGATAAAATGTGCTAGAACACCCTCTTGGGAGTTAAAACATGTGCAAAAGTGCCCTTTAGGGTGAAAAAACACACTACACAGCCTTCTTGGGAGCCAAATCTTGCTTGAGTGCCCTCCTGGTTGGCCTTCCACACTTATCTGCCCCTTTAGCAGGTTAAAATGTGATAAACATGCTGAAGTGCCCACCATCTGGGAGCCAAAACATGTGAAATGTCTGCACACCTTCTACAGCTCCAGGTCTCATGAGGTCAGAGCTTTTTTTTTTAAACCTGCTCTGATGAGAAGGCAGAACTCTCTCCCTCAGGTTTGTCTGTCGTGCTTTTATTCCTCTGGTTCTGTATCTGCTCTGAAAAACCTGCGGCTGCCACGACTTCCCTGAGATCTGAGCTCATCATCATCATCTATCTGCACACACACACACACACACACACACATACACATGCAGGGCTCAGTGTTGTGTGACCACAGTCTGCGTGGGAGATCCTGGTCTGAGTCATCGTGTCCCTCACTCTCTGATATTAAAACTTCTGCTCTAATGTTTGTGGAGCTGGAAACAGAGAAGCTGCAGAAGGATTGTGAAGCTCTGAATTATTTCTCTCTGTCTCGTGATCGTGAGCTGAACGATGTGAAGCTGCAGGAACGAACCCTCGGACCTGTCTGCTCTCCTTCAGCCTGATCATCACGATTGAATCACTTAACACCGTGATCAAAGACGTGCTGCACACACGCCGACACTACTAACAGCAATCTGGCGAGCTTTAAATGTCACTCTCTGATTTCTGCTCACACCATCTGTCCAGGACTGAAGGCTGCACAGAATATAAAGAGGAAAGCTTCAAGTTTGAATCTGCTGCAGCTGCATTTTAGGATCCGCATCAAAAGCTCCTGTCATATTTTTATTCTATTCAGGAAGCTAATATTCAACCATATGGTCTTTTATCATCATTTTTATTCTGGTGCTTTAACGCAGCCAAAATATCACGCAGATAAATTACATAAGGTATTAATAACAGCTTCAGTCTGAGTGTTTACTGGAACAGACAGAATATTTCACACTCTAAAATAAAGTTGGAGATCTATGAATGATTCTGTCAAAATTTAAATGAAAACAAACATAAAAACATTTCAGCCTCATGTTCCCACATTTCTAGTCCAATGATGTATCTTGTAAGAAAATAAGAATTTAAGAATGTGCAATTTCAAACAGTTGCACTGCGAAAACAGAAATCTAAGCAAGTCATTCTGTCTTATTTGTAGTAAAAATTGTCTTATTGTTCTTCATTTGAGCCACATTCACCAGACCAGGTCATAAAAATGTCTTATTTCAAGTTTTTAAAGACAAAAATGAGGTGTAAATTGCTTGTAACAAGTCAAAAAAATCTGCCAATGGGATAAGACGAATTCGCCCGGGAAGTTTCTTGAAATTAGAAAGATGTCTTAAAACAAGAATCTTTTATCTTATCCCATTTGCAGATTCTTTTTTTTACTTGTTACAAGCAATTTACACCTCATTTTTGTCTTTAAAAAACTTGAAATGAGACATTTTTATGACCTTATGACCATGACAAATTTTACTGAAAATAAGACATAATGACTTGCTTAGATTTCAGTTTTTGCAGTGTGTGAAAAAAACGTACTATCCTATTTTTTGCTTAAAACCCTCTGTAAGTTCAACAATATTGAGATTTATGCACCGTTTGTGTCAAAACTTAATTGAAAACTTGACACAGTTAGGGGTTAATTTAATAAAAGTGATGCATGAAAGGTCATTTTGTGCTCAAAAGACAATATTAATCTATTTATTTGCTTCTGTATTAGTTGTTTAATTCATTTTTTGTGTCAATTAAATGCAAAAAAACCACAACTGAAAAGCTGCAACAGAGTGTTTTCATAACTGATTGGCTGATAACACCAAGTGAACATTAAAATAAAGGTTAAATAAGATAAAAATAAACAAATTAATCGAGCAGATTCACAATAATAGCTCTTGAGGAACAAACATTTGGTCAAAGTAAAATAAAAAAGTTTCCCCGACGACTGTAGAACATAAACAATAAGGATCCAGGAAGGTTTACATTTGAAAAACTTGTTTTTCCGACTGTTAATCAATTCATTAATGGTTCAAGAAATTATTCCAAAGTAATATTCATACCAGAAGAGATGCATATAAATCCAGATAAAAGTCATAAAGTCAATGAGAAAAGTTATTTTGACAACTAACAAAGAATTCTGCTGCACTTTTAAAACAACCGTTACCAGTTAAATTGTTACACCGGCCACTAAACTACGCTACAAACTACAAACTTACAAAGATGTGACATTTAAAGCAACGGCGCTATGTTAATACGTTAATAAATAAAAGTAAAACATTACCTCATCCTGTTGTATCGCGTAAAGAGTTGACTTGAACAAAGAAATGTAGTGTTAAGAAATTCCACTCTCCTTTCATTTGATTCAAAACAACATGACAACTGTTCCAAATGCTCATGGGAAATGGAGTCTTTATCCCAAAAAACCACAAGATAATCCTCACAGCCTCTTTAAACGACCAAATCTTGACTATTTCAGGTGAGATTCTTTAAATAAACTCTCCTCTGTGGTGCTAGTGTTATAGTTCTCGTCTGTTTTGTTTTTGTAACCACAGCAGGATGTGTGGGAGGTTCACTGCGGCCTGGTTTGGGATTTTTTTTTTTCAATCATATCCTTTAAAAGGGGGATTCTGGTGTTTTAAAAAATGCTCTATTTTTATGTTTTGTGGTTTGAATTAAACAAAAAGGTGTGAAAATATATTTGGAAATGTTCCAGGCGACAGAGAAGTGAGCACAACATATCAGAGAAACGTGTACTAACTCCAAAACTTTACTACAAATTTTAAATCAATTTCTTCAAATCAAATAATATATAAACTCTTAAAAAGAAACATCACATGAACAGATCTTGGGGGTCAAAGTCTGATTCATATTTAAACCATTTGGACCAAGATGAAGCCAGAAAACTGTGGAAAGCTGCAGTACCAAGAGTGTCCACTTGGGGCTGGCTGCAGAAACACCAGGACCACATACACACTAACACCAAAAGAGAAGTTTTCACAGCAGAAACAAACAAGTTTACAGCCGTGCAGTAGGGCTGACAATTTACAAAAATAATCTAATCACAATTATTATTCCCTACGTTGCAATTGGATTTTTTTTGTGCGATTATTTTCTTGGATCCTGTCTTTTTTGTTTTTAAACAAACTCATTGTAGAACATGAACAGTTACATTAATTACAGCACAACAACAACAACCAACTACCACTACAACTGGGACTGATTTTTACACATTTTAACCACTTTTTACTTCTCTTTTTGCCACTTTTGGATTATTTTTCTGATACCTTCTAACTATTTTCCAAGTTCACTCCCAATTTTTTTTTGCAAATCTTTGTTGCTTTTGGGCATTTTAGTCACTTTTCACTGTTTTCTTGCCACTTTTTGAGTATTTCCAGGTTTTATCCCACTGTAAATGCCAATTTTTGTTACTTTTATGGCAATTTTTACAACCTCAAACTAAGTTTTTTTGCTCCTCTTTGCTGTTTTTGCCTCTTTTCTCCACTTGTATAGTTTCTTCTGTAAAGGTAGTTTTTAACAGTTTGTCTCTTTGGTTGAGTAACTCTGGTGTAGAACAGAAAACATCTGCTGCAGAAACTGTAGCTGATATTCTAACACATTTCAGGTTAAAGAAATATTGCACTGTCTGCTATCAGGACACGCAGAACGCCGTTTTTGTGATTTAATCTAATTTGTGATTAATTGCCCAGCCCTACAGTGCAGGTATGAAATATCTCTTCATCTTTACTTTTTGCAGATATGAAGTGTTTTGCATGTTTTTGCTGACAGTTACAGACACGTCTGCTTTGCCTCACAGCTGGGTGCCTTGCAGCTGTTTGCAGAGTGTGAATCTCCGCCTCTTTGCACGTGTGTTTGACCAAAAGTTAGGCTGAGTCAGCTTTTCCACTTCAGCGACTGACTTCACTGTTGTTAAAAAGCTTCTTCAGAAACTGATGACTAACGTCACCGAAACCACGGCCATGTGTGATACAGATTATGCTTTAAACGTCTCAAACAAACGAGTCTCTGTGTGAAAGTCTGTGCGTGAAATTTCAGGCTGCAGACAGACGCCACATTCTGTCTGAGCTGATACTTGGAAAAGTTTCTGTGGCAAACAGGAAGTGATGCACTCTCTGTTTCCAGAAACAACACAGGTTTGTTTGGCACCAACAGAAAAGAAGTGGGTCGAGAGAAAAGGATTAAATGGAGAGAAAACGATGAGGTAAACACGTCTCACTGCTCTGACTCTGTTAGATCAGAGTGAACGTCAGTGACGCTCTGGTTGATCAGTAGCTGCAGAGGTGACACCTGTGGCTCAGGTGAACTTTGTTCTCTCTGCTCGGCTGCTTCACTGTTTCTGGACCAGTTCAGCAAACAGAGCAAAGGGTCACAAAGGCTGAACGTGTCCTGAAAAACCCCGAAAAGGACCAATAACCTGTAAAATATCAAAGATGACAAATAAGCTTCATCACGCACATATTTATCTAAAGCATTGATTCCCAACCTGTGGTCTGGGGACCCAAGGTGGGCCGCGAAGGTATAGCAAGTGGGCCGTGAAATCATTTCCAAAAAAGTGTTTAATTGGAGTGTAATTATACAAAGATACAAGGTACAAATACATAAATTAAGGTACAAATACGCATAATAATGTTTAAAATGTTTAACTCAGTTAAGTTTTAAAGGAAATTGAAACATTTAAGATATTCATATATGAAAAAAGTCCCTTAAGAAGGCATGTTATGGCCCTTTTGGTAGCATGACCTGAAAAATAACAATAACCTGAATTGTAATTAAAAAATATATCATAGATCCCAAATTTTCAAAAATTGTCAAAAATGTAACAGTAGTGCTGAGCCTGAAATGTAGTGAAAAAGAATAAATTAAAACCCAAAGTAAAATTACTGCATTAGAATGTAATAAGTTGTCATGTTTTGGGCAAAAAGTTATAATGTTTTTGGCTTAACATCTGTTACATCATCTTCCAGATGTCACATTTTGGATTTTATGACATTTTTTGTCATATTTTGGGTCATTCTTAGGAATTGGGTTACAAAAAGGCCTTATACAGTGGCCGGCGTACTTATTGGGTTGGAGGTGGGCCTCAAAAATTTTTGAGCTTAAAAAGTGGGTCCTGATTTGGAAAAGGTTGGGAACCAATGATCTAAAGCATTGATTCCCAACCTGTGGTCTGGGGACCCAAGGTGGGCCGCAAAGCTATTGCAAGTGGGCCGCCAAATCGTTTCCAATAAAGTATGATTTTATTGGAGTGTAACTATATGATAAACAGAAAAACATTTAAAATTTCAAAATTAGTTAAGTTTTAAAGGAAATTAAAACAGTTCAGATATTCATATATGAAAAAAGTCCTTTAGGAAGGCATATTATGGCCCAATAGGTAACATGACCCTAAACATAATAACGTCCTGAAATGAAAGAAAATAAAATGTTGTAAAACCCAATTTTTCAAAACTTGTTGAAAGTGTAACAAAAGTGCTGAGCCCCAATTGTAAAAAAAAAAAAAAAAAAAAGGAATGCAGTCAAACCAAAGATGTAAAAACTGACCCAAAATGGAAAAAGTTGTTATATTCTTGGAAAAAAAATTGTTATGTTTTTGGCTCAGCATCTGTTATATTATTGACCAGTTATCACATTTTGGGTTTAGTTTATTTTTTATCATATTTTGGGTCGATGTTACATTTTGGGTTATTGTTACAAATGGGTTAGGGTTTATTAATTAAAAACTGGCTTTGATCATTTTTTTGTCAATGCTGAGTCAAATTTTTTAGGATAAAACATCAAATTCATGAGATAAGAGGTCAAAGTTTTGACTTTTTCCCTCAGAATTCCAACTTTTTATGTCATAATTTTGACTCTTTATCTCAAAACTTTGACTTTGAAGACAAATTTGTTTTGTTTTTTCTCAAAATTTCAACTTTTTATCTCATATTCTTGACTTATCTCTTTATTTTTAAATTATATCTCAAAATTTCGACTTTTTATTTCACAATTCTGACTCATTATGACCCAAAATAATCCACAAAAAGGTCAAGTTTTCATTTGTATTTACTAATCAAAAAATATCAATGGCAAGTTTGACTTTTTTTTTCTCAAAATTTCATCTTTTTATATCACACTTTCCAATTTCTTTTCCCACAATTTCTACCTATATCTCATGATTTAGAATTATATTTTCTTCATTTTTAACTTTTCATCTCACAACTTTGATTTTTTTATCACAAAATTTCTATTCTTAATCCCACAATTTTGACAATTTTCTCGAAATTTAAACTTTTTATATCACAATTTTGACTTACTATCACAACATTGTAAGCATTATCTCATATGTTTGACTTATCTCTTACTTTTTAGATATTTATCTGAAAATTTTGACTTTTTATTTCATATTTTTTATCTATCTTGAAATTTTTTATCTCACATTTTGACTTCTTATCACAAAACTTTTAGTATCATCTCATATTTTTTTACTTTTCTCTTCATTTTTAATTGTCATCTCAAAATTTCCACTTTTTATTTTGACTTGTCTCACAGTTTTAACTTCTTACGACCCAAAAAAAAGTCTCAACAAAGCTTTTCCATTTTTATTTGCTCACTATAAATATTAAAGATCTGTAGAATGAACTGAAAAAAAACACAGACATGTTTCCCATCAAAAAATGATCCGCATGAGCGTTAAATGTCCAGGATGAATAAAGTATTTCTTATCTTATCTTCTTCTGGCTCTGGAGATAAAATCTGAAAACTGTGACCTTATTGTAAGAAAACAAAACCAGGTTTGTTCTGCAGAAGCTTCAGCACGAATGCTGCAGGAAAATCATGTAAAGCTTTCGGTCGCTGAACACAAAGACCCTGCAGACAGAGGTCGTGCTGATGCTGCATTTCTGATCAGAGAGGCACTCAAACACTTTTCACACAGTTTCCACAGCAGTTTTTCTCTGATTTTCCTGCTTTCTGTTCGTCCTCTGGTGAAATGTTCTCGTGCTTTTCTGAATCCTTTCACCTTTTCACCTGGCGTCACGGTTTGTAATTCATCTTTAAAGAACTGAAACCGTCTCAGACGATGAGATGATGCAGAGAAACTGATGAAAGAAAACTGCTCAACCCACAAATATCTGTTCAGATTTATGCAGGCAGGGTTTTAAAACGACGACTCCCACACTCTCAACCATGAATACGAGCTTCTTCTGCTGAAGTTTGAGTCTGCAGATAAACACAAACAGCTTTGTCTCTGCAGGAGAAAAAACTGTTCATTTATCAAACTTTTACATCTTATTTTCCTCCTCTTGTCTTAACTGAAGACATTTTTCGACCTGTTTTATCATGGCTTAAATGCTCTGCCCTACATCTGACATATCATCATGACATCTGATTTTTAGTGTTTGTAACAGAATTTTACTGTAACATCTGCAAATACCTAAGGGGAAAGGTCATTTTCGTATAATACGCGCTTTCTTTGGCACCAAAACATGTGGCCTCCTGGTTGGAGAACCACAATAACCTGCTCTTTTTGACTTGATATGATAGGCCAAACATGATAAACTGCCTTCCCAGGTGCCAAAACTGTGATTAAGTTCACTCTTGGGAGCCAAAATACACCAAAGCGCCCTCTCAGGTGGCAAAATATTTGCTACAGTGACTTCTTTTGGCTAGTCAAAACATAATAAACTGACCTCCTGAGAGCCAAAACATGTTCCAAAATGCCAAAAAACACTCGAGTGCTGTCTTAGGAGCCAAAACATTGGCTGAAGTGCCCTTTAAGGAGCAACAAACATAGACTAATGTGCCTGTTTGGGAGCCATAACTTGTGCCAGAACGCCCCTAGTGGTTGGCGAATCAGGCTCTTGCTTCTTTAGCTGGTCAAAACATGGTAGATTGACCTCTTGGGAGCCAAAACATCGGATGAAGTGCCTTTATGGGAGCAACAAACATGGACTAATGTGCCTGTTTGAGAGCTGAAATACACCACAGTGACCTCTTAAGAGTCAAAACACACCAAAGTGCCCTCATGGGAGCCAAAAAATTGCTAAAGTGCCCTCCTGATTGGCAAACCAGGCTAGTGCCTCTTTAACTGGTCAAAAAATAATAAAGTGACCTCCTGGGAGCAAAAAACATGTTCTAAAGTGCAATCTTGGGAGCCAAAACGTGTGCCAAAACGCCACCCTGGTTGGAAAATCAGGCTGGTGCCTCTTAAGCCAATCAAAATATGATAAGTTTACCTTGTGGGAGCCAAAACATGTTTAAAAGGGCACTTTAAGAGCCAAAACACACTAAATTGCCCTCTTCAAGCCCAAACATCAACTGAAGTGCCCTTTTAGGGGCATCAAGCATGGACTAAAGTTCCTTTTTGGGGCTTTAAGACACTACAAAGCCCTCCTTGAGACTCAAAATACACCAAAGTGCCCTCATGGGGACCTAAAAATATGCTCAACTGCCTTCGTGGGAGCCAAAACATTGCCCGAAATGCCCTAATTGGAGCAACAAACATGGACTAATGTGCATTTTGGGAGCAAAACACTCCAAAGTGCCCTCAAGGGAGCCAAAACAGTGCTAAAGTGCCCTCCTGATTGGCAAACCAGGCTAGTGCCTCTTCAACTGGTCAAAAAATAATAAAGTGACCTCCTGGGAGCAAAAAACATGTTCTCAAATGCAATCTTGGGAGCCAAAACACACTAGAGTGTCTTCTTGGGAGACAAAAAATCATCTGAAGTGTCCTAATGGGAGCAAAAAACATGAACTAATGTGCATTTTTGGGAGCTTAAATACACTACAGTGACCTTTTGGAAGTCAAAACACAACAAAGTGCCCTCATGGGAGCCAAAATAAGTGCTTAAGTGCCTTTTTGGGAGCCAGCGTGTGCCAGAGTGCCCTCCTTGTTGACTAACCACGCTTGTGCCTCTTGAGCTGGTCAAAGCATGATAGATTGACCTCCTGGGAGCCAAAACATGCTCTAAAGTGCAATCTTGGGAGCCAAAACTTCTGCTGTGTGATTCTTATGGGACCGAAAAACATAGACTAATGTGCATTTTTTAAGCTTAGACACTACAAAGCCCTCTTGGGAGCCAAAACTACACCAAAGGGCCCTCATGGGAACCTAAAAATATGCTCAACTGCCTTCTTGGGAGCCAAAACATTGCCGAAATGCCCTAATAGGAGTGAAAAACATAGACTAATATGCAGTTTGGGAGGTAAAATACACTGGAATGGTTTCTTGGGAACCAAAACACATACCCTTGTGGGAGCCAAAAAAGTGCTTACGTGCCCTCTTGGGAGCCAAAACATCCACTAAAGTGCTCTTATGGGAGCAAAAAACATAGACTAATGTGCATTTTTGGAAGCTTAAATACACTACAATTCCCTCTTGGGAACCAAAATACACCAAAAGATCCTCGTAGGAACTAAAGAATATGCTCAAGTGCCTTCTTGGGAGCCAAAACATTGGCTGAAATGCTGTAATAGGAGCAAAAATCATGAACTAATGTGCATTTTTGGGAGCTTAAATACTCCAAAATGCCCATGTGAGAGCCAAAACATGTGCTAAGGTGTCTTTTTGGTTGGCAAACCATTCTGATGCCTCTTGAGCTGGTCAGCAAATGATAAACTGACCTCCTGGGAGCCAAAACATCTGCAGACCATGTTCTTAAGTGCACTTTTTAGGAGCCAAAACATTACCTGAAGTTCACTTTTGGGAGTTAAAATAAACCAAAGTGCCCTGTAAGTAGCAAAAACATGTGCATTGGTGCCCTTCTTGAAGCCAAATTACACTTTAGTGCACCCCATGGGAGACACAACATACATTTAAGTTTCCTCTTGGGAGACTAAACTTATGCTAAGGTGCCTTTTAGGAGCCAAATGCACTTAAGTTTCTTCTTGGGAACCAAATTTGCGTGCTGTAGTGCCCCATTCAGGAGCCAAAACACGCTCTGTTTGCTTTTTTTCTTTTGCCTTTTAAAATGTCTGTGCACGTCACTGCTGTAAAAGTTCCTGTGTTGTGTCATTTTGTGTGAATTGAGGTCAACGAAGCTCCTAAAGTTTCCTCAGCTCTGACACCTCCTCTCTCCACAGAGTCGTGTTATCTTTAAAGTGATTCAACTCAACGATCATAAAAAGTCACAAAGAAGGTGAACGAGGGACAGAAACGCTCGTAAAGTTTATTCCACTAACACGACTTAACAATGAGACGAGAAGAGTCTGTGAACTTTTGGTGTTTTTTAATCAGATATTTGAATGTTGAACAACCTGACGGACCAGTTTGAAGCTCATGTGACATTTTTGTCTTTCTTTTCCTTTCTCCTCACTCACTCATCCCCCTCTTTAAAGCTTCATGACGGAGATTATTCCTCAATCAGAGTTGGTTTTAATCTCACAAACAGTTTGAGGTGGTTAAATAAATCAAACTGTTCTGAGTTAAAGCGAGGCGCCCTCAACAGTCAGACAGGCGTTGCCATGGAGAACGAGTCGCCCTCACACTTCAGCTTTATCTCCTCTACCTCAAGTGGTGTCACCTGAGGTAAGTCCCATTAGGGCGGGGGCTCACAAACAAACACACACCTCAAAAACACACACACACACACACACACACTCACACAGGAGGAGATGTATCTACTTTCTGAAACAACCAAATCTCAGATTACTGTGATTTTACATAATCTGACTCCTCATCAGCTGCTGTTTAATCAAAATATTATAATAATAATTCATCCAAAAAAGAAAAATATTCACTTTCCAAGAAGACAAGAAGCAGATGTTTGAGTTTGGGGGCATTTGGAGCAAAGAGTTTCCAGATTTCAGCTTTAAAGCAGCTACACACCCCCTCTTTAATCCTCCTTAAATGAACCACAGGTGTCACAAAAACCACCCCCCTCTTTAATCTGGTCTGTCACAGAGACCTGGACCCCCTGGACTGACTCTGACCCCCCCCTGATGTTGCCTCTATAATTACAGACTCTTACGTGAAAGCTGCTTTTGTTCTGATTATTGATTATAATCGATCCTCTGTGGTTTCATCTCCATCTCTTCATCTTTGTTTTGCAGATCTAAAGCTGCTCGATCATAGATGTACAAACATAGATGTGCTGCTGTTTTCCCACACACTCGATTAATCCATAAATAAAGGATAGATTACCCCCCTCCCTCCCTGTGATGGTCTGCAGCCCCCGCTCCTCTGACTGGAGCAGGTTTCATCACCATCATCAGCTGAATGTGTCTCACCCACCTGAGAGCGCGGAGCAGCGGCAGCAGCAGCAGCGGTGAGTCCGTGTCTCTGTGTCCGTGTTTCGGAGCTGAACAGCGGCTGTGAGTCCTCACTGATCCCGCTCCTGGTTCTGGGTCCTGGTTCTTGGTTTTTAAAGTGCAGGGTCTGAAGTCTGGATGTGGTTTCTGTCTCCCGCTGACGCTCTCGTCTCCTCCTCAGCAACAAGTGAAACCTTTTCAGCTGCGCGTCCTGACTCATCGATCAGCTGTGAGGGACGCGGCAACGCGCGCTTCCTATTGGCTGATGAAGAGCGAGAGGCCACGCCCACTGCGCGACTCCGTCATATTCTGGAAACACCCACTTTCATCTCACACACACACACACACACACACACATAAAGAGAACACAAGTGTTTTTAATATTTCACAAGCTTCACGCCAATTCTACGGAAGCCCATTTATGCCAATTTGAAAAACAGCAAGAAAATTTGACTTGGTTGAGC
Source organism: Thalassoma bifasciatum (assembly GCA_008086565.1). NCBI lineage: Eukaryota > Metazoa > Chordata > Actinopteri > Labriformes > Labridae > Thalassoma > Thalassoma bifasciatum. The sequence goes on from RPOG01001222.1 coordinate 115,768, forward strand.
TATTATTTTTGACTATTCTTTTTTTTTGCCTATATAAATGCATAATTTTATGTAAAAGAACTATTCAAAGTCAAATACATGATTATAGAAGTCAGATTTATTTGAAAAACTACAAATAATTAGAAAAAATAGACAAAATTATGAGATTGAAAGATGGAACTGTGAGATAAAAACTCTTAAAAATTAGATTGAAAGTCAAAATTATAAGCTGAATGTAAATTATCATATTATTATATCATATTATTATATATATATATTATATATTAAATATTATATATATATTATTTTTTATTACTATTATTATTTTATATTATAATATTATATATATTATATATTATTATTATTATTATCATATCATATTATTATTATAATAATCCTTGAATCCTTGAATTGAATCCTTATGAGAGAAAAAGTTGAAATTATTAGACAAAATTCTTTATTGAGAAGAGAGAAATTGAAATTCTGATATAAAATGTAATTATTTTAAGATAAAAAGTTGAAATTATGAGATAAAAGTGAAAATAATTTGTCAAAAATCAGGATTAAAAGAGAAAAAGTTGAAATTCTGGTTAAAAATATAATAATTTTTTGAGCTATTAGTTTTCACTATTCTTTTTTTTTGCCTATATAAATGCATAATTTTGTGTAAAAGAATCATTCAAAGTCAAATGCATGATTATAGAAGTCAGATTTATTTGAAAAACTAAAAATAATGAGAAAAAATAGACGTAATTAAGAGATTGAACGTTGGAACTGTGAGATAAAAACTTTTAAAAATTAGATTAAAAGTCAAAATTATAAGCTGAATGTACATTGTGAGATAAAAAGTGATATAAATTGTACTTATTTTAAGATAAAAAGTTTAAATTATGAGATAAAAGTTAAAATAATTAGTCAAAAATCAGGATTATGAGAGAAAAAGTTTAAATTCTGGTTAAAAGATGTAATAATTTTTTGATAAAAGTATAAATGAAGAGAAACGGTGTCATAACTTTGAAATCAAAACTCACAAATTTCCGATCTATACTTGAAATTTTTTGAAAATATTTGAAATCTTGAAATAAACAGTTAAAATAACAAGATAAATGTCATAATTATGAGATGAAAAGTAAAAATTATAAGAATAAAAGACAATAATGAAATAGGCGTCATTATGAAGAGATGAAAATTCAAAATTACGAGATAAAAGTCAAAATTATGAGATAAAAAGTCATTATAATAGGGTTAAAAGTCCAGATTATGATATTTTAATGTTACAATCATTAGGTAAAAACTCCTTACGGTGAGATTTAAAGTCAAAATTATGAGAAAACATTTTCAATTAATGAGGAAAAAATATGTAATGATGAGATACAAAGTTAAAATCATGAGGTAAAAAGTCAAAATCTTGTGATAAAAGGTCAAAACAAAGGAGAAACCAGTAGTTTTACTTTGGAGGGAGTTCCAGCCAGAGAAAATTAACTCCACGTCTTTGCTGTAACAGCTTTTTATTTCTGATAGTGGGTCAGTTATTCTCTGCTCCTTTATGCTGAAGTGTCGCTCTGCTGCTGGTTTACCGCTCACTTCCTCTGCTGCAGCAGCTTTTACAGCCTTTTATTCAGAAACAGGAAACAGTGGTCAGTTGCTACAGAAATTATAAAACACACACACACACACAAAAAAACACTCTGGGCTGCACAGAGACAAAGAAACAAAACTTCTGAATTTACACTTTAAATATTTCATCTTTCTTTATTTGAAGACAAACCTAAAAAGTAACAAGATTTCAAACATTTTCTGCAGCTTTGCAAATTGAATAAGTTCTTTTTTGTTATTGTTGTGTATTTTCTGATACTTAAACTCTGCAGAGCATCAAGACTCTCTGACCTCAGTCTCTGCATTTAACTGACAAACTTGACCCACACACCTACATTTATAAAAATGAAAGCAGGAAATCGACCTTAACTTTCTGTATCAGAGACAACAAACACACATGGCATGAGCTTTGGTTTTCAGACCTGCACAGTTTCAGTCTGCAGACTTTTACTGCATGCTCTGAGTCTCTGCAGACTTTTAACTGCACGCTCTGAGTCTCTGCAGACTTTTAACTGCACGCTCTGAGTCTCTGCAGACTTTTCCTGCACGCTCTGAGTCTCTGCAGACTTTTACTGCACGCTCTGAGTCTCTGCAGACTTTTACTGCACGCTCTGAGTCTCTGCAGACTTTTAATGCACGCTCTGAGTCTCTGCAGACTTTTTTATGCACGCTCTGAGTCTCTGCAGACTTTGAACACAGGCTCTGAGTCTCAGCAGACTTTTACTTAACTCTCTAAGTCTCTGCAGACTTTTACTGCACGCTCTGAGTCTCTGCAGACTTTTACTGCACGCTCTGAGTCTCTGCAGACTTTTTTATGCACGCTCTGAGTCTCTGCAGACTTTTACTGCACGCTCTGAGTCTCTGCACGCTCTGAGTCTCTGCAGACTTTTACTGCACGTTTTGAGTCTCTGCAGACTTTTTTATGCACGCTCTGAGTCTCTGCAGACTTTTTTATGCACGCTCTGAGTCTCTGCAGACTTTTCCTGCACACTCTGAGTCTCTGCAGACTTTTACTGCATGCTCTGAGTCTCTGCAGACTTTTCCTGCACACTCTGAGTCTCTGCAGACTTTTACTGCACGCTCTGAGTCTCTGCAGACTTATACTGCACGCTCTGAGTCTCTGCAGACTTTTTAACTGCACGCTCTGAGTCTCTGCAGACTTTTACTGCATGCTCTGAGTCTCTGCAGACTTTTTTATGCACGCTCTGAGTCTCTGCAGACTTTTTTATGCACGCTCTGAGTCTCAGACCTTCAGCCTCTGTACAGTTTCTTCTTCCTGCAGACTTTTACTGCACATCTCGACACGCTTCTCAGCTTCTACGACTGACAGGCGACTCTTAGGAAGTGCTAAAAATAAAACACTGCTGACTCTGCTGCTGCTGCTGAGACACATCAGGAAAATAGAAAAAAAAGGGTTTTCTCCAGGGTTTCCACATCACCAGAAAATCCCTCTCAGCTTATAAAACCTTCAGACAGTCTGGAGCCTAAAAACAGAATCAAAGCGGATCATTAGCTCGTCCTTTGATGGAATCTAACTCAGTTATTTCCTCTTTTTAAATGGGATTTGGTTCATAAATTGTGGTTTTAAACCTCCACACAGAGAGAGAGAGGCGACGCTCTTCAACACACGACAAGAAAGGAACAAACATGGAGGCTGAAAGAGAATCAGCTCCTTAATTTACTGAGACATTTACACTGAAAATAAAACTGGTGTTCTCTTAATCCAACTTATTTTTTTCAGGTTCAGTATCACTTCAAGTCTCTTCTTACTTTTACCGTCTTCCTTTTATGTGATGTCGTCTTCTTATTATTTTTATTCTTATCACGATTACTATCTTTTCACCTCATTACAGTCCTCTTTTGCATTTTCTGTATTTTGCTGCCCTCTTACAGAGCTGACTCACTTATTTATTAATTAATCTATTTATTCTGTTTATTTTAACTATTTCTATTTATTTATTTTTTAACGAGTTGAGTGCTCCAGGTATCATTTCCATTCTAATTTTAGGCTTTTTTTTATCATCTTTATTACCTTATTTATTCACCATTATATTTCATGTATGTTGTTTTTATCCTCTCTATTGTTCCTGTTTGCTTTTTTACTCCTCTGGTCCTCATGGTCTCATCATAGAGTCTTGCACTGCCTGGGTTTTCTTCTCTTTTGTTTCTGTTGTAAAGGTAGTTTTCAACAGTTTGTCTCTTTGGTTGAGTAACATTGGTGTAGAGCAGTGGTTCCCAACCTTTTCCAACTCAGGGCCCACTTTCAAGTCTCAAAAATGTTCGCGGCCCACCTTTGACCCAATAAGAACAGAGGATATAAAATGCCTTATTAAAAACCAGTTTGTAACAACAACCTGAAATGAAATGAAACTCGATATTTAATAACTGGTTGATAAGGTAACAAAAGTGCTGAGCTTGAAATGTAATTTTAAAAATTTAATAAATCCCAAAATACATTAACTGGTTGATAATGTAACAGATTCTGAGCCCAGATCAAAATAACTAAAAGTTTGTGTCAGTTATTACATTTTGGCTTTGAATATATTCTTTTTGTTGCGTTTCTGGCTTCACACTCTTGTTACATTTTGGACAAGTTACTACAATTTGGGTTTTAGTACATATATTTTTATTACATATTGGATCATTAATACGTTAAGGGTCATGTTACCGAGTGGTAAGAACATGCATTCTTAGTGGACGTGTTTTATCTGAACGTTTTTTATTTCCTAACCGAGTTCGTAACTGAGTTTTAAGATCTAAATATTATTCCATATATTCGTATCTTATAAATTACACTCCACTAAAATCAGACTATTTAGGAAATGATTTGGCGGCCCACTTGCAATACCTTCACGGCCCACCAGGGGGCCACGGACCACAGGTTCGGAATCACTGGTGTAGAGAATAAAAAAACTACTGCAAACATTTTTACCAGGTATTCGGACACATTCCAGGTTAAAGAAATATTGCGATTAATTGCCCGGCAAATTTTGGGGGTCCTGATTCAAAGGTTGGAAAACACTGAGTTAATCGATCATTTTATAAAATATTATATTTTTTAAAACCAGGGGCGGAACTACAGGGGGGGCATAGGGTGGCAGCCGCCCCCTTAAAATAAAGCCTTGCCAACCCAGTTATAAAAATTATGATGAATTCACTGACTGATAATGAGAAATAAGTCCGAATTTTTAATTTTGTCTCCTCTGTTCCATCTCAAACCCTGAATCTGTGACCTTTTCTTCGTTAACCTCCCTAACGTCACAGACCTGAGAGTGAAACATTTCAAACCCACGAGTGGAAGAAAGAAAAAAAACAGATGAGTGACTTTTACAAAATCTGTATTTGCAAAGTGAACTCTATGTTTTTACAATACCAGTGACTTTTTACAAAAGTCAGTTTTAATGGACGTTTTTAAAGATATATCTTCGAGATCGTAGTTAGTGTCATGAATTTGACGTGATCCTAAAGTGAGTAGTTGTAGTTTAGTGTCACATTTTGAGTTTAAATTCATGTTTTTCTCCAGTTTTAGAGAGTATAATTAAAAAAAAGTGTTATAGTTATTCAGTGCGATACTTAAAACCAGGGGCGGAACTACTGGGGGGGGCATAGGGTGGCAGCCGCCCCCTTAAATTAAAGCCTTGCCAACCCTGTTAAAAAATGATGATGAATTCACTGACTGATAATGAGGAATAAGTCAGAATTTTTAATTTTGTCTCCTCTGTTCCATCTCAAACCCTGAATCTGTGACCTTTTCTTCGTTAACCTCCTTAACGTCACAGACCTGAGAGTGAAACATTTCAAACCCACGAGTGGAAGAAAGAAAAAAAAACAGACGAGTGACTTTTACAAAATCGGAATTTGCAAAGTGAACTCTATGTTTTTACAATACCAGTGACTTTTTACAAAAGTCAGTTTTAATGCACGTTTTTAAAGATATATCTTCGAGAGCAAAGTTAGTGTCATGAATTTGACGTGATCCTAAAGTGAGTAGTTGTAGTTTAGTGTCACATTTTGAGTTTAAATTCATGTTTTTCTCCAGTTTTAGAGACTATAATTAAAAAAAAAAGTGTTAAAGTTATTTCGTGCGATACTTAAAACCAGGGGCGGAACTACTGGGGGGGCATAGGGTGGCAGCCGCCCCCTTAAAATAAAGCCTTGCCAACCCAGTGATAAAAATGATGATGAATTCACTGACTGATAATGAGGAATAAGTCAGAATTTTTAATTTTGTCTCCTCTGTTCCATCTCAAACCCTGAATCTATGACCTTTTCTTCGTTAACCTCCTTAACGTCACAGACCTGAGAGTGAAACATTTCAAACCCACAAGTGGAAGAAAGAAAAAAAACAGAAGAGTGACTTTTACAAAATCTGTATTTGCAAAGTGAAATCTATGTTTTTACAATACCAGTGAAATTTACAAAAACAGGATGGTGCAGGAACGTCAACAAAACCAGTTTTTACATGAGCAGAGAGCTGAAGAGAAACTTTGTTGTTGAAGCTGGATGATTGTTCGTTAAAAAAAAACAAAGGGGAAGTTTTATACGGGGATTTCAAGAAGCAAAACTCCACCTGGATTTTCCTCAAGGCACTAAACTCTGATGGACTCTGCGGTTCTGCTTCTTGAAAACCTCGATTAAAGTCTGATTCAAACCCCGAAACCCTCGATGTGAAGAGTCTCCTCTGTTTGAAAACCATCAGGAATGTTAACGAGCGCTTCAGCGAAAGGACCCGAACAACACTCGGCATAAAAATGACGTCAAAGTGACTTCAAGACTTTTTCCTCCGACGCTCGTAGTTTCAGCTCCATCCGTCAAGTAGTGATTGTAAATGTTAAGGCATGAACTGAGTCTGCACACACACACACTCACACACACACACTTAAACACACACACACACAGCAGTAGAATCTGGTCCATGAATTGTGGTTTACAGTTCACTGAAAAGCAACATCAGTCAAACAGTCGGAGGAACAGATCAGAGACTTTCACATTAACAGTAAAAGGAACAAAAAACATGTGATGATGGACAAAGTGTAACAGGAAGTTTTGGTTTTTGTATCACAGCTGATTTGACAGTAGTTGAATGGGAAATTAAATAAGAAGCTCATGCTACCAAAATAAAAGTCTGAAGGTTGAATTCAGTTGTTTTCCGTCTAAAACTTTTTCACAGATGATGAAGTTTAACTGGGTCCTTCTATTAAAATGGTGGCTTTTCCTTTCCTGCATTACAGAAAAAACACTAAAGATTGTTATGTAATGACAAAAATAAACATGTTTTGTCGTAATTGCAGTGTTTTATAGCTGTTAAACCATACAAAAGTCAGTTTTAATGCACATTTTTTAAAGTTTTATCTTCGAGAGCAAAGTTAGTGTCGTGAATTTGACGTGATCCTAAAGTGAGTAGTTGTAGTTTAGTGTCACATTCTGAGTTTAAATTCATGTTTTTCTCCAGTTTTAGAGACTATAAATCAAAAAAAGTGTTATAGTTATTTAGTGCGATACTTAAAACCAGGGGCGGATCTACCGGGGGGGCATAGGGTGGCAGCCGCCCCCTTAAAATAAAGCCTTTCCACCCCAGTGATAAAAATGATACTGATTGGTGACTTCACTGACTGATAATGAGAAATAAGTCAGAATTTTGAGGTAAGAAGTCAAATTTGTGTGACAAAAGTTGAAATTTTGAACTGAAAATAATCACGTTTTGAGTTTGAGGTCAAAATTTTGCTTTAAAAAGTAAAAAAATTGGGATAAATAGTCAGAAAGTACGGACCAATTTTAAAAATTTGAGGTAACAAATCGAATTTTAAATGAGATAAGTTGTAATTATGAGAAATGAGACAGAATTTTGAGATAAAAAATCAAATTGTGATGCAACTGCATCACATTTTGAATTTAAATTTATGTTTTTCTCCTGTTTTAAAGACTATAATACAAAAAAGTGTTATAGTCATTCAGTATAATACTTAAAACCAGGGGTGGAACTACAGGGGGGGGCATAGGGTGGCAGCTGCCCCCGTGAAATAAAGCCTTTCCACCCCAGTTATAAAAATGATGGTGACTTCACTGACTGATAATGAAAAATAAGTCAGAATTTTGAGGTAAGAAGTCAAAATTGTGGGACAAAAGTTGAAATTTAGAACAAAAAAAAAATCAAGTTTTGAGTTTGAAGTCAAAATTTTGCAATGAAAAGTAAAGAAAATCGGGATAAATAGTCAGAAAGTATGGGCCGAAGTAGAAATTTTGAGGTAATTAAGCAAATTTTGAATGAGATAAGTTGTTATTATGAGAAATGAGACAGAATATTGAGATAAAAAGTCAAAATTGTAGTACAAAAGTTGAAATTTTGAACTAAAACTAAAAATCTAATTTCAAGTTTGAAGTCAAAATTTTGCAATAAAAACTTTAAAAAGTCAGAAAGTTTGGGCCAAAGAAAAAAATTTGAGGTAATAAAGCAAATTTTACAATGAAACTCAGTTGAAATAAAAAGTCAAAATTCTGGAGCATAATTTGAAATTTGGCCCTTGAACTACAATTTGAGTTTGGAGTCAAGATTTTGGGATAAAGGTCAAAATTATGGGGAAAAAGTTGAAATTTTGAACTAAAAAAAAAAACAAATTGAGTTTGAAGTCATTTTCACTGGTGTTATAGAGTTTAAAGTTGGCGGGAAAGTAAATTTGACTTTAAAAAATCAAGTTATGAAGTGTTTTTTTGCAGAACAAGCATTTTTAGTTTGATGTAAAACAGTGATTCCCAACCTGTGGTCCACGGCCCCCTGGTGGGCCGTGAAAGTGTCCCAAGTGGGCCGCCAATATTTTTCCAAAATAGTATGATTTTTGTCATGGGATGGGGTTGTAATTATGTAAAGATAAAAATATAGGGAATGATGTTTTACAAGGTATGACACAGTTGTTTAAAAGGATAAAAAAAAATGTACAAATATCTAAATATGAAAAGTTGTTGTTAAAAAGCAATGAGGCCTCGGTATTTGTAGGGTCACAGGTGGGCCACGAACATTTTTGAAACTTTAAAGTGGGCCCTGAGTTGGAAAAGGTTGGGAACCACTGATGTAAAATATAAAATTAGATTAAGTTTTTTTTAAGTTGACTTCTAATGCTAAGAGGTTCACTGTTATGAGACTGTTTTAGTTGTTAGAAATAAAAACAGAATACCAACAAAACATGAGATTTCTGTCCTTAAAGCCACCACTTTCATAGACTGACCCAACTCTAAAATAAAAAAAACCTGTTTCTGTTTTTTTCTTCTACATTTGTGTCTTTAAAAGCGACATCATTGTTCAGATCTGAGACTCTGACTCGAGGATGAAACCGTTTTTCTGTCACACTCCTTCTCCTCTGATTGTCTCTCTCAGTCCACGCTTTCATTCAGCTCCGCCATCCTGTCTCCGATTAGAAACATCGTATCGTGTTTTATAATCCGTGACTCATCGCTGACCCACTTTTCTGCCTAAAAGATCCAGAAACTGACGCGGCTGAAAGAGTCGAAGCACCAACAAACGCCTCTTTTCTCTCTCTTGTAAAAGTAGAAAGTTTAAACCTAAAGATCTTGAGGGAACATGTTTAGAGGGGAGTTTCTGACAAAACAGCACCTGAAGGAAAAGTGTCTCATCTCTGAAACCACAGAGGCTCCTGCGCTTAATAAATACGACCACGGCGGCGGCGGCGGTGGCGTTACATCTGCGCTCGAAGCTTCTGCAGGTTAGAAAACAAACTGGGAGCTTGGAAGAAAACCAAACCTCCTTCTGAGAAAGGTTTTCCTCCTACTCGCTGCTACTTCTTCTCTCTGATAAAAGCAGGATTTATAAATACGCTTTGTGCTTCGGAGAAATGTGAAAACAAAGATTCCTGCAGGAAAAAAAATCTGCAAAGGTTTCTCTCTTTCTCCATAGGGGGCGCTTTAACCTCTAATGCCCCACCACTAACTTCACATTTCAGTCACTAACTTTGCTGTACAGTTGTCGTGATCAACAAAACGTAATTAGTGAAAGAATCGCTCACAACAGCGTGGACGTTCCTACCTGTTTGGGGTCATTACGTCACATCCTGACGCCCGTACCCTGAATATTCACTCTCCTTTCCACCAGAGGAATCCAGAGTTCAAACATATCAAAAGTGTTGTTTCATCAAATTATTCCAAGTGGTGAAATTTCTCCTGTAAAGTCCGTTGTTTGTCTGTCTGTCGTGTCCGTTTCTCATCAACAACAGCAGCTTCACAGTCTTAGAGCATTTCCTCCTCAATGAGAATCTGACAAACCTGGGTGCCTTTTATTTTCTGTTGAGTTTTCATGCCAGGACAGCTTGTGATAGACAACAAGCTCTCCCTGCTTGATTGACCAATAGCGCACAGTCGTCTCGTGTAAAGTCAGCTGTAGCCATTTACATCACCAGGTGAGACTTATTTATTGCTGTGTGTCTTCGTTCATATTCATGAAGCAGTTAAATCTATGACTGAGAACTACAATTTCATGATTTTTGTCGAAAATTTCCACAAAGAGAGCAAAGTTGACTAATAAGAAGACACTGAGCACTGATGAAGCTGGTTTTGTTTGTGCAGAGTCTTCAGTCGAGAGCCTAAAAACTCTCTAACTCCTACAAAGTTTTACCTAAAAAGCTCAAATTTCACTCAGATGTAGATGAGAAGGTGTAGAAGTGATGTGGTGGATGTTTTATGTCTGGGATTAAGAATCTTGAAGTTAATGATGTTCAAAAGTGGTTCCAAAAAAACAAAATTCAGCCTGATGTGGACTTAAGCCGCATATTAAAACATGACATTTTCTGAAAATAGAGACTTTAATCTTTCAAATGAAGTGTCACTGATGAATTTTGGCCTTGTGTTTCTTCAGTTATAATCTTTTAAGCATAGGCTAGAATTAGGTGGGATGTGAGGGGTTAACCATCAGGTCCTAACAGGAGTTTACAGTCTGAGTTTATGTGCGTCTGTGTGAGAGAGATGATTTAACTACTTCCCTATCTTCACTTTCATCTCCTCGCTGCTACCAGAGAGTGAAACCACTGCTGATAAAAGGCGACAAACTCCAGAGCAGATACGAGCGAGTGAGGACAGAGTCAAACCAGAGTTACAGTCAAATTTCTGAGGCTGTTTTTTCTCCTGTCGAGGTCAAAGTGGAGTTTATGAAAGTGTTTTATCTCTCTGCGTCTCCTCACAGTCGTTATGAGCATGAGCAGAGTGAGTTACGGGAGTTTCCTCATCAGTTTTACGACCGTTAGTGTGTTTTTGTTCATCGTGGTTAATAAATAAAGCGGGCTCAGTGAAACCAAAACATTAATCCACACATAAGTTCACGACTCAGGGGTGAATTCGTCTAGTTTCTCTCTCTGATGAGCTCATGTTTCAGTTTTGAAAATCCTGCTTTTCTTTTCTCCATCGGTGCGGTTTAAAATAATAAAAAATATACAAAATAAAACGTCTAGTGTCTATCATCGGGAATCAACCGTGAGTGCAGCTTCTATCTCTTATCGACAGTGCTTGGAAACATCAATCACATCCTTTCTAAGAGAAATCATCATAACAACAAAACAACAAAACGATCACAGAACAGAGGAAGTAAAACATCACGGCTGATATATCTCTCTATGTTCATTGTACTTACACAAAGAGGAAACGAAAGAGTTAAAATTCATCTGTGAAAAAAACACGACTCCAGTGTCTCCTGACTTAGTGTGTTTGCTTGTTTACAACAGGAAGAAGCTAGTGTTTACTACAAAATAAAAGTCTGTCACACGTTTTTTCCTCCCTCAGTAGTAAGTTCTGGGTGTGACGAGGATTCGAAGATTCGTTTGGAGTCTTTGTAGTGAGAGGACGTCACACGGTGAGATCTCGTAGTCGCGTCTCCATGGCGTGCAAAAACCACCGTCACTCGTAAAAAAATCCAGCTCAGGTCCGAAAACGGGGGAAACGAAAAAAAAAGCTGCAGTCGTCGATCGCTCCGCAACAAAACGATTCAAAGAAATCAAATCACACCACACACGCTCTCTCTCTCACACACACACACGCCGCCTTATTGCCTCTGATTCAGGGAGAAGTGTGCCCCCCCCCCCCCCACACACACACACAGTTTGATGATTCACAGAGAGAATACTCCTGCACGCCTCCCTGTGCAGTCGTGACCTCCGACCCCTGTGCAGGAGTATTCTGATCCTCCTTGACCCCACCGCCTGGAGGTCGTAGCGTCACGTGTCTCATCTCATCCTGTTCTGTCTCATCAGGGGGACGATGCAGGACGGCGGACCCGCTTTGGTCAGGAACGGGTGTTTGAGGAGCTCGCTGGCCGGCGCCCTCTGAGCCGGGTCACGCACCAACATGCGGTCGAGGAAACCTTTGAGGAGAGGAGAGACCTGCAGGAGGAGACGCAGAGACACAACGTAAATAAAAACACAACACAATGATCTGCTGGAAGTTGCTGATGCTGAAAAAAAACATCTGTTTGGATCATTCCACAGGTGAACAGGTTGATTGGAAACAGGTGAGAGTCATGACTGGGGCCAGGTTCACCACTTTGTCAACAACTGCGCAAATAGTCCAACAGTTTAAGAACAATGTTTCTCAACTTTGTCCAACTGCAGGAAATGGGGTGAATTCCAATTCCTGTCTTAACCCTCAATCACAAAATGCGCACTCCCGCGAAGTGTAAGTGCTGTCCCGATTCTCAGACCGTTAAGGTTGAGGGTTAAGTTTGAGGCTGTATCTCCCTCAATACTGAGATTCTCCGACACCACCCTTGGGAGCAAGGGCTACCCAGAATGCATTGCGTATTTTCAGTAAATAAACATGGCGTCCAAAGCGGCAGAGAAGGCGAGCTACAAATATAGTATTTTCTTTGTTAATGGAGATATAAATATTAGGAAAACCATTGTATTATCTTAGTTTAGACCCATTTTATGGATTATTTACCTCGTTGTTGCATAACGTTTATTTTTATTTTACCATCTTTTGTCAATAGCGTCCGGTGTTTTGTTCCTATCGTTTAAGTTAGTAAACGTTACAAAATGGTCATTTTTCTCCGTGGTAATCATTAACAAAATAGTTCTATTGTCGGATATATTGTACGAACACGGCTATTACCATATTCTACTGGCCCGATTACAGTAGAGGACATCGACGTCTCAATACATTGCTATCAATATCGACCACAAATGGAAAGTTATTTGATAGGTTTGCTGTGACAGCTGAATATGTCCGTGGTTGTGTTATTTATACAGATATTTTTTTAATAACGCTAACCGAAGGAATAACTGACAGACAGTCCACAACAATTTCATTTGCATTTAAGGGGTGTCCCATTTCTAAGTCACAAGATAGACCTGAACACTTGGTTTTGAGGGCCACTAAGATTGAGGGTTGAGAAAGGAATTGGAATTGGGCCTTGGTGGATTTCATCATCTACAGTCCATAATATCATCAAAAGATTCAGAGAATCTGGAGAAATCTCTGCACGTAAGCAGCAAGGCCCAAAACCAACATTGAATGGCCGTGACCTTTGACCCCTCAGGCGGCGCTGCATTAAAAACCCACATCATTGTGTAAAGGATATTAGCACGTGGGCTCAGGAACACTTCAGAAAACCATTGTCAGTTAACACAGTTCATCACTACATCTACAAGTGACAGTTCAAACTCTACCATGCAAAGACAAAGTCAGACATCAACAACACACACAAACGCCGCAGAACTCTTTTTGGAAATCATGGACGTGGTGTCCTCCAGGCCAAAGTGGAAAAGGACAATCAGGATTGTTCTCAGCGCAAAGTTCAAAAGCAGCATCTGTGATGGTATGGGGGGTGTGGGGGCTGCACGATATATATCTCGATGTTTTGATTTCTCTTGTAAATCACCATATCAAGTGTTCACTTCAACCCTTTAATTAATAAAATGACACCAGTTTAATGATTCAACCAGATCTTTGAGTCAGATTTATAAAATTTGCAGTGAGAAAGGGAAAAATCTAAATCAGGTTAAGTTTAACAAACCTTTTATTCCAAACCACACTTTATATAGCTTCATATTTTTAGTTCCAGTAAAATATTTCATTCAGATGGATTAATCTAAATGAACGTATCACATTTATAAAGTTTATAAAATTTGGTCATGAGAGTGAAAGAAACGCAACTACGAAGAGAATTACATACTGACCTTTCAAAACATTTACCTGACTATTTATACTCGATGGACGCGGAATAGTCATTTTATACAACCCACCTGCAATAACCCACGATATATCGAGTATATTCGATATATCCCCCAGCCCTAATCATGGGTAACTGTCCCAGTATCAGTGAAGGCAGCATTAATGCTGAAAGGTACAAACAGGTTTTGGAGCAACATCTGCTGCCATCCAAGACACTTTGTCTTTTTCAGGGACGTCCCTGATTATTTCAGCAAGACAATGAAACCAAGACACATTCTGCTCCTGTTACAACAGCGTGGCTCTGTAGTAGAAGAGTGCAGCTACTAGACTGACCTGAATTCCAGCTCCAAAGCTTCAACAATTAGTGTTACTGAGTGTTGTTAAAGGAAAGGTGATGAAACTCAGAGGAAACATGAACCTGTCACAGCTTTCTTGAGACGTGTTGCTGCATCACATTAATTTTGCAGGTGAGCCGTTTCAGGAGCTGTCAGTCTGATAAAAGTGTGTTTGTTTCTCTCTCTGTGAGAATCAACTTGTTTGTTTCTATTTTAATATCTGCTCCAGTCTGAGTTTGGGTTTAATCACTTGGATGCAGAAACACTTGAAGCTTCTGAGTCATGATCGTCTGCAGACATTCACATGAAAGCTGCCAAGAAAGCGTAGAAATCTTTAACCCTTTCCCTCTCAGATTCACGGAGCTGTTTCATAACCGCTCGTCTCTGTTACCTTGTGCAGGTTTTTCAGTTTGGGAGGCAGGTTGTCTCGGATCATCTTCATGGCTTTGAGCGGCGGCTCGTTGAAGTACGGCGGCTCCCCGTCCACCATCTCTATCACCATGATACCCAGAGACCAGATATCGACCTGCGAAGAGCAAAGAGACGAGGTTAGAAACAAGGAATCTGCAGGTTTCAGCGAGACATTTAAAGGCCTAAACTTTAGACATACGAATCTTGGAGGTTTAAGAGAAATAGAAAAGGTTATAAATTGTGTTTTTAACTGTGTGTGAGTTTTACCTCTGGTCCGTAAGGCAGTCTGGAGATGAGCTCTGGCGCCATCCAGTACGGCGTCCCGACCAGAGACTTCCTCCTTTGCACTTCTTTGGACACCTGAGCGCAGAATCCAAAGTCTGAGAGTTTCACCTGGAGACACAGAGAGGAATTGTTGGTTATTTAATTATTTAAAAATGGAGTTTTAAATCCTCTTTTTAAAGGGAGACTTGGCTGAGACACAAAGAGAAACATGGTACAGTTTACAAAACAACATTATGGATTAAAATTAGGGCTTAATGATCTGCAAAAATAATCTAATTGTGGTTATTATTTCCTATATTTCAATTGCAATTTTTGTGTGATTATTTCTAGTTTCCCATCTTCTCTGTTTCTACCACTACCACTACAACTGGGACTGATTTTTACACATTTTAACCACTTTTACCTTCTTTTTTCACACTTTTGGACCATTTTTTGATACTTTCTCACTATTTTGCAGGTTCACTCCCAATTTTCTTGTCAATTTTTTTGTTTCTGCCCATTTTTGACACTTTTCACACCTTTTTTAAACAGTTTGGGACCATTTCTGGCAACAGACTGAACATTTTTCAACTTTAAATCCAACTTTCTTGCAAATTTTTGTTGCTTTTTGGTCATTTTAATCACTTTTCACTCTTTTTTTGCCAGTTTTGGGGCATTTTTTTTTCTACTTTTTGAGTATTTTCGGGTTTTATCCTAATTTCAAAGCAAACTTTGTTGCTATTTTGTGTGATTATTTCTAGTTCCCATCTTCTCTGTTTTTCAACAAACTCATTGTAGAACATGAACAGTTTCATTAATTACAGCACAACAACAACAACCCACTACCACTACAACTGGGACTGATTTTTACACATTTTACTCACTTTTAGCTTCTTTTTTCACACTTCTGGACCATTTTTTGACACTTTCTCACTATTGACAAGGTTCACTCCCAATTTTCTTGTCAATTTTTTTTTTTTTTGCCCATTTTTGACACTTTTCACGCCTTTTTTAAACAATTTGGGACCATTTCTGGGAACAGACTGAACATTTTCCAACTTTTAATCCAACTTTCTTGAAATTTTTTTATGCTTTTTGGCCATTTTAGTCACTTTTCACTCTTTTTTTGCCGGTTTTGGAGCAATTTTTGCTACTTTTTGAATATTTTCAGGTTTTATCCTAATTTCAAAGCAAACTTAGTTGCTTTTTTGTGTGATTATTTCCAGTGTTCCATCTTAAATATTTAAACAAACTCATTGTAGAACATGAACAGTCACATTAATTACAGCACAACAACAACAACCCACTACCACTACAACTGGGACTGATTTTTACACATTTTAACCACTTTTACCTTCTTTTTTCACACTTCTGGACCATTTTTTGAAACTTTCTCACTATTTCGCATGTTCACTCCCAATTTTCTTGTCAATTTTTTTTTTTTTTGCCCATTTTTGACACTTTTCACCCCTTTTTTTTAACAATTCTGGACCATTTCTGACAACAGATTAAACATTTTCCAACTTAAAATCCAACTTTCTTGCAAATTTTTTGTTGCTTTTTGGCCATTTGAGTCACTTTTCACTCTTTTTTTGCCAATTTTGGAGCAATTCTTGCTACTTTTTGAGTATTTTCGGGTTTTATCCTAATTTCAAAGCAAACTTTGTTGCTTTTTTGTGTGATTATTTCTTGGTTTTCATCTTCTCTGTTTTTAAACAAACTCATCGTAGAACATGAACAGTTACATTACTTACAGCACAACAACACCAACCCACTACCACTACAATTGGGACTGATTTTTACACATTTAACTCACTTATCAGTTCATTTTTGAGACTTCTGAACCATCTTTTGATACATTTTTATTTGCAAAAAAAGACTACTTTCCAAGTTTAATCCCAACTTTCTTGCCAACTTTGTTGATTTTTGTCACTTTTCACTCTTTATCGTCTCTTTTTTTCACCACTTTTGCAACTTTCTGAATTTTTTTTAATTTTCCTCTTAAATTTTTCTTGCTTTTTGGCCATTTTAGTCACTTTTCACTCATTTTTGGCATTTGTTGACCATTTTTTTGATACTTTCTCACTATTTCCTAGGTTTAAACCACATTTCCTTTCAAATTTTTGATGCTTTACGGCAATTTTGGTCACATTTTACTCTTTTTTTTGCTTCTTTATGAGTATTTCCAGGCTTTATCACAAATTAAATGCCAATTTTTGTGACTTTTTTGGGCAATTTTTACCACCTCAACTTAAGTTTTATTGCTACTCCTTGCTGTTTTTGCCTCTTTTTACCACTTAGATCGTTTCTTTTGTAAAGGTAGTTTTTAACAGTTTGTCTCTTTGGTTGAGTAACTCTGGTGTAGAACAGACAACATCTGCTGCAAAAACTGTAGCTGATATTTTGACACATTTCAGGTTATAGAAATATTGCACTGTCTGTGATTAGAATATTGTGATTTTATCTAATTAGCGATTAACTGTGCAGCCTTTGAGCAGAGTACCCCAAAAACTTTTTTCCTAATTTCAGACTGTCCAGGACTTTTCTGCATAATAAAAAAAGGATGCTAACGCCAAAAACTGTCTTTACAGAAGGTAGACAGCATGTTGGTTTCCA
The DNA here is from genome assembly GCA_008086565.1 of Thalassoma bifasciatum. Classification (NCBI taxonomy): domain Eukaryota; kingdom Metazoa; phylum Chordata; class Actinopteri; order Labriformes; family Labridae; genus Thalassoma; species Thalassoma bifasciatum. Next base: position 133,131 of record RPOG01001222.1, read on the forward strand.
AAAGATGGTGTCTGAGAAGAAGTGGCCAGCTGGTGTCTAAATCTAGATAATATATAACACGCTTAAACCTCCCTCTCATTTGTCCTCTTTCCTTTTTTAGCGTTCAATTACAGACGTAAGAGCAGCGCTGACGTAAAGACACGATGCCTACAGATGGATTATTATTAAGATAAATGTTTGACCACATTTTTAAAAATTAAAAATACGACAAGAGACCAGTGATGGCTCATGCATTCAATCTGTTTTCTATAAACAGCTGAGGTACGACAACAGAGACAGCTCACATATGACTGATATTAGTCAGACAAAAGAGAAACCAGAGCAGCTTTAGTGAGAGATTCTGAATTTATGTGCAGTTATCTCTTTGCAGAGAACAACTATGCAACACGTCTCGGGTGGTTTCTGTTGAGAAATGTTAGAAATGACTTTGCAAAATAAAGTGTTTCCAGATTCTTTCAGCTTCAGATTCTTTGAGCTTCATTTCCTGCTGACAGCTGAGTAACCCTCTCCGTCTCTGTTAACACCCTCCTTTCTTTCTGAGAAGCTCTTTGCATCATTGTCTTCACCTTTCATGGTGCCCACATGAGGGGCGCTCACCACAGCTGGCTCAGAGAAAGAAATGAAACCACTTTGGCGTGAGAAGTGGTGCAGAAAGTGTATGTGTGTCAGTAGCAGAGAGAAAAAACCCGACTGAGCTTGAGTGCAAAGATCAGCAGTTTCGTTATTAAACAAACCCGGACGCTAATACAGGACTCGATTAGAAAACAAATAAATACCTTGACCTACTTTTTGCACCAATCGCACAGGAGCTGAAACAACCACACCCACCCTGCTGCCGAGAAAACCTTCAGGCTTGGTTGAATCTGCTTCCTCCGCCCGACCAAACAGATAAACCCAACCCAAACACCCCGAGCAGCAGCAGGAAGCTCCGAGTGAGAACGTGAGACCTGACTTCAAAGATTTACATTAAACTGTGCTAAAAATTGAGGTTACAAACATCCTCTTTGGGTGTTTAAAAAAGATAAGGCATAAAAACAAAAAGCCACAAGCAAACAGGAAACGACAAACAGAGAGCTGAAGTGTCAGAGGTTAAAGTCGAATACGATCGTGGATATTTTATCAGATAAATTCTGAGCACATACAGAGAGAAACTGTCAGTGTTGTTTCTGCCTGGCCATGAAAACCACAGCTCATATATGACACTGAACCACAAACACTCGGCTTCTAACATCAGGAAGGTTGTGGTTTTCACGTTAGTTCATCTGAGCTTCACATGTGAGCCGTGAAGGTGGAGGAACGAACAACGAGATGCAGAAAAAGAAAAACCCCGACACACTACAACTGTCTCAAGCAGTGGTGTGCTCAGAGGGGGGTCAGGGGTGGCAGTCGCCCCTCCACATGGCCCAGTTGTTGAAAAACTCACGCTTTAGTGTCCACTCTGGTGACAAATTGTGCACTTAAGTGTTCTCGTAAGAGCCAAAACACACTCTAAAGTGTCCACCTGAATTATGACTCACACTGATCTGCACCTTTGGCTGGTTAAAACATGATAAACTGCCCTCGTAGGCAAAACACATGCTAAATTCCCCTCTTTGGAGCCAAAATAGCCGCCTAAGTGCCTTTTTGGGAGCCAAAACACAATTTAAGGTGCCCTCCTGATTGGAAAACCAAATTAATCTGCTCCTATGCCTGGTTGAGCATTTGTTCAAGTGCGAACTTGGAAGCCAAGATACGCTTTAGTGTCCTGCCCTCCCAGAAGCCAAAACAGATGCTCAAGTGCCCTCTTGGGACCCAAAACATGTCCCAAACATCGACTGTACAATAAGTGGACGTGAAGACGTTCGGCTCAAACTGAAGCCTCCAGCAGATGCCCCGCCCCCTGGTGTCTGGCTGCAGTATAGGTCATAAGCCCCGCCCCCTGGTGTCTGGCTGCAGTATAGGTCATAAGCTGTTTCTCACAGCAGCTGAATCGATTTCCCAACAAGAAACAAATAAAGAGATTGTTGTGGTTTGACAGAAAACATCTGTCCCTGAAGAGCAACACAACACACACAGTGGTGAAAACAAAATGCGTCACGTAATCTGAGCTGAGCACTGAAAGCAGAGTTCAGACCAAACAAATCATTTCATATGAAATGACTAATGTTGGTGGAGTCATGAGCTGTAATGGAGCATCAGTGACATTTAACAGGAGGCTCTGCTGACAGGAGCGTTAATGACGCAGCTGAAACCTCAGCTCTGCAGAAAAATCACACGTTTTCTGCAGCAGTGAAGAGCATCAGTGCATCCACAAACTTATGGAGCTTTTCCACTATACAATTTCAGCTCTACTCGACTCTACTCTACTGGGTTTGGTTATCTTTTCCTCTAGCCCGACTAAAGACTCACGGTGGGCGTGGATCTTATAACACAGCTGCGCTAAAGTGCTGCGCAGAAGTGCGTGCATGTTCATCTATAACGTGGCACAAACATAATTTTGTGCTAACATATGTGCCACCGTGGTCTTTAAAGGAAAAAAAAAGCTTTCAAAAGTTTTCATTAAAGTAATACAGCGGCTCAATGTGGGTCATCATGACAACGGAGGTAAACAACAGCCTCGCGCTGCTGCACGCGGAGAAAAACGAAGGAGCTGCTTCCTGACATCAACTCTTCCCTGGATCCAGTGAGATCACTTTAATTTTTGATTTTTGGGCCTGGTATAGCAGAGATTTTTTGTTGATCAATCATTCTTCTTTGAACTGGTTTTCCTTTTTGGTTCCCTGTGGATTAATGGACTGAATGGTGCTTAAAGACTCTCGTGGCAGACAGATCGCTCCTGCACTGACCAACTTTGATTTAATTTAAAAGACTCTTTAAAGCCAACTATCTTTGCTGTTAACTTCTTTTTGGTTTAAAAAGGACTTTTAACTTATTCAGGAATCATGAAGGAGCATTTTAGGGCTGTATTTTGTCTTCATTCAGTCTGGTTCTGTGCCGTCAGGTTTAAATGTCATTAAAAACTTGTCGCTGACTTATTCCTTTGCCTCTTGTAAGTGATTTGTTCAGAGTCAGAAGCTGCAGAGACGACATTCTCTGACCAATGAGTGACCGGCAGTCCGTCCACGTCACCTTTTAGTATCAGCTTTACTCGCTTAGAACCAGGGTAGAGCAGGTACTAAAAACTGGCGTCTGCTGTGTAGTACCGCGCTAATGGAAACGCAACACAAACCGGGTAGAGGCGAGTAGAGTAGGGCTGAGACGAGTCAGTGGAAAAGGGCCATAAGACCCTTCAGAGATTCTTCTTCTTCTTCTGCTGCTTGTGAACAAACGGGAAGTGGATCCACATCAGCCTCAGCGCTACAGCAGTGGTTAAAACGGAGGCAATCAGTTCCTCTTTCCAACCAACAATTTCCTTTATTTCTTCTTTAAGTATGAGAAGTTCAGTCTCTGTGGTGTGACGAGGGTGTGTTTGTTGAAGCGTGTGCAGTTTAAAAGCAAACAACGGAGATATCAGAGCAGAGGGGACCTTAGATAAAGCTTTAAAAATCACTGACGGTGCGTTTTATGTGTCATCTCAGGTCAGTTCAGAGCATCAGGACGTTTAAAGATAACAAACCTATTATAGATGTTATTCATTAATCGGGAAAAAGCAGAAAAACATACAGAGAGCAAAGCAGGTTGCAGCTCTATATGTGTTTGTAAATGTAAATGTTTACATAGAAAGAGAGTTGGAAAGAGGAAAATAAGTGAGTTACCTTTGTGACAGAAACAGTTGAAACACATCTGAGTTATTATCTGAGTTAACAGACACGTGTTATCTCACCTTGGAGTAGGGCTGAACGATTTTAGAAAAAGATCTGATTGCGATTTTTCTGGCTGATATAGCGATTTAAATTGGATTCACGATTTTCTCTAAATCATGCTTTAGTGAAGTTATCACAATGTAGAGAAAAATGTACAAACTTGACAGAAAATTACATCAAACCATTGAAACATCTAAAGCTATTACTTAAATTAAAACTAAAGGAAAGAATTGTTTCAAACTTTGAGATAAAAGGTCAATATTTTCATATAAAAAGTGAAAATTTTGAGAAATAAAGACAAAATTCTGAGACAAAAAGTCAAGATTTTGAGATAAAACTTCTGAAGTTTAAGAAATCAGTTAAAGATTATGTGAAAAAAGTCCAAACTTTCTCATTCAAGGTTAAAATTTTAAGATGACACAAGTCTAAGATAAAAAGTCTACATTTTGTAACAAAGGCAATGTATGAGATAATAAGTTGAAATTTTGACACAAAAAAGTCAAAATTCTAAGATTTATGTTGAAATTATGAGGAAAAAAACTCAGAATTTTAGGATAAAAGGCAAAAAAACAACAATTTAAAAATTAGATTTTTTGATTAGTTGTTAAATTTTGACTCTTCTCAAAATCCAGAGTCTAAAACCCATTCCTGATTTTTCTAAACTGGACTTTTTAAATTGTATTTTTTGTTAGAAAAACTAAAGAACAGAAAGAGATGTCTTTGACGCTTAACTTTTAAAAATGGTGCAGCGCAAAATATCCTTAATTGTTTCAAGTTAAATAAAATAAAATCAACAACAATCCCAAAGAAATAACAGATCCTGGGTCAGTCAGGAGCAGGAAAAAAATCACAGCTTTAACGATCACATGATCACGATGTTTGAAATTGCAATTTTGATCAGAAAAAGATAAATTGTTCAGCCCTACCTTGGAGCACAGCACGTGAGCACAAACAGTCATTTTTATTTCCACAGGTCGATTTTTCTGATCTCAATCTAAAGAACCACTTCCTCTGTTCAGATACAAACTGGTCAGGAAGTCTTGAACCAGGACAAATGTGCTTCAATCTGATTAAGTAACGCCTCCACCACAGCTGAGTGGTTTCCTTTCCTTTCTCTCAAACAACAAACTGATCATTATCTCCTCTTTGAACTTAAACTTGATCTTAAAGAGAAGATTTCTGGACTCCAACACCAGCAAAGGAAGTGTTTCAAAAAGCGTCATGTCAGCGTTTCTGCGTTTTAAAAGCTGCACTTCTTGCTCCTGAAGACCCCAGATTCTGCTGAGTCATGTTTTGGTTTTATATTAAAGGGGATATATGATCACGTACTCGACCGTCATGGGTGAGGAGGATGGAGTCGCTCTTGATGTCTCTGTGGATCACGCCCTGTGTGTGCAGGACCGACAGAGCCTTCAGCACGGACAAACACACGGTGGCGATCTGCTCCTCGTTCATCCTGCAAAAAGAAGAAGAAGAAAAAAGACATCAGCTCACTCTTTAATACAACTACACACAAAGAAAAGAGCTGAACGTTTTCTCATGGATCAATAAATAACTCACAGTGAGGAACGTCAATGACAGGACGTGGTGATTAATCTTTTAACAAACATATGAGGCAACACTGCCCCCTTGTGGAGGTCAAAGTTTAAACTAGAGCTCAACCATTTCCAAAAATAATCTAATTGGGATTATTTTATCCTTTATTGCAATTTACTGTGCAATCATTTTTAGGTTCTTAGGTGTTGATAAACAAACACATTTTTGGAAATGACAATAACATTATTAACAGCATAAAAGCAACCTATGAAATTCTTTACTACTGCACTACTCACGACTGCTTTTTACCTCTTTGGGCCTTTTTTTGCAACTTTTGGAATATTTTCCAAGTTTTTTGCTATTATTTGTCAAATTCTCTTTCTTTTAAATCATTTCAAAATTTCAGACTCATTTTATTGACCTATAATTTGCCCCTTTATGCCACGTAAAACTCATTTAGTTGCTTATTCTAAAGGTCATTTTTCATTCTTTTTGCCTCTTTCTGACCAATTTTTGCTACTTCAAGAATATTTTCCAAGTTTTTTGTAATTTTTTTTGGTCAAATTCTGTCTTGTACACCATTTGCCACTTAAAACTCATTTTTATTGCTCATTCATAGGGTCACTTCTCACAAATTGCCTATTTGGGCCATTTTTAGCTATTTTCAGAATATTTTCCAAGTTTTTTGCCACTTGTCACATTTCCTTTTTCTCTAACCATTTTTGACAATTAAAACTCATTTTTATCGCTTACCCTTGTGGCTATTTCTGTTCGTTTTTGCCTCTTTTGGACCAATTTTTGGTACTTACAAATTTTCTAAAAATTTTTGCCTTTTCTTTTGTCAAATTTCCTTTCTTTTTGACTATTTTTGCCACTTGAAAGTCATTTTTATTGCTTGTTCTTGTTGTCATTTTTCACTCTTTTTTGCCTCTTTGGACCATTTTTTGCTAATTTCAGAATATTTCAGTTTTCCACCAATTTTCTTTCTTTTTGACCATTTTTGCAGCGTAAAACTCTTATTTCTTTCTTATTCTTGTGGTTATACTTCACTCTTTTTGTCCTCTTTAGACCAATATTTGCTTCTTTCGGAATATTTCTCAAGTTTTGTGCCATTTTCCTTGTCAAATTTTCTTTCTTTTTTACTATTTTTGCCACTTAAAACTTATTTTCATTACTTATTCTGGGGGTCATTTTCACCCTTTTTTGCTTCCATGGGCCAATTTTTGCTACTTTCAGAATATTTCAAAGTTTTTTTTGCAGATTTCCTTTCTTTTAGACCATTTTTGCCACTTGAAAGTCATTTTTATTGCTTATTCTTGTGGTTATTTTTCACTCTTTTTTGCCTCTTTGGACCATTTTAGCTACTTTTGAAATATTTCTCCAATTTTTTAGGAGGCAAAATTTTTTATTAATTACTCCTGGGGTAATTTTTCACTCCTTGGACCATTTTTTGCTACTTTCAGAATATTTTCTAAGGTTTTTTTCTAATTTTCTTACAACATTTTCTTGCTTTTGACCATTTTTTGCCACGTATGACTCAATTTTATTGCTTATTCCTGTTGTTTTTAACCATTTCTTGTTGCTTAGATTTTCTATAACAAAGCTAGTTTCCAACAATTTGTCTCTTTGGTTGAATAACTCTGGTGTAGAGCAGAAAACATCTACAGCAAAACACTTTTATCCGTTATTCTGAGGTTAAAGATTAATTGCACTATCTGTGATTAGAACATTGCAGCAGATATTAACACACTCTTTTACCTCGTGTGTGTGACGATGTCAGTGAGCGCTCCTCCTTCCAGAAACTCCATCACCACCCAGAGTTCGTCTCCCACCAAGTAACTGTTGTACATCTCCACCACGTTCTCATGGTGATAGTCCCGCATTATCACCACCTGCAGTTACAGAAACACAGAGAGGACACACAGGTATGTTACTGATTCTAAAAATGATTTCATCGCTTATTATTATTACAGAATTGCTCTGAGTATGGGTCAATGACGTGACGTCCCTTTTTTTGTGTCCGAGTGTAATATTTCCTTCCATCATGAACTGAGTATTTCATCACATGTATTTCTTTATTCTATGAAACCTGTGTTATTTGAACACATCTTTAGACTATTAAAATATAACATGTTTTTTTGTGTTTTGGTTCCTCAAACCCCCAAAATGTCAGGTGGTGCAACCGTCCTGACAAGTATCCACAGTAATTAAACTCTAAAAATTGAATGTCAGTTATTGTAAATGGAAATTAAAAATACATTGGCATTATTTTATGCTTGAACCTTTTTAAATAAAACATTCTTTGCACATAAAAAGAATTTTAAAGCTGTTGAGAAATTTAAANAATAAAAGAAATGAAACACACAAAATGAAAATGTATGAGTCACTACAGACACTTGAGAGATACTTGCCAATAATTTCACACAGAAAAAATAACAGGAACATATAAATATATTTTCATATATTTGGTTGCACCACCTGACATTTTTGGGTGCTCAAATTAAAAATACTAAAAAATAATGAACCTAAAAACTTTGAAATGTTGGTCAACTACTGAAATCTGTTAGAAAACATAATTCTTCTCTCAGAAATATGTTTTTATCCATTTTCAAAGAACTTTTTAAAAATACTTTTTATGACCCTCTTTTTGTCATTGACCCAAACATATAAGAAGATTAGTGGAAGCTCTGACCTCGTTGAAGAGCAGCTCTCTGCGCTGCTGCTTCCTCAGGTCCATCTTCTTCACAGCCACCAGTTTCCCGGTGGTTTTCACCGTAGCGATGCACACGATCCCCGTCGACCCCTCCCCTATCTTGATGTAGTGGTCCAGGTACGTACGAGGGTCGCCCGGATCCACCACCATCTGTAGCGCCGCTCTGAACTGCTCGTGAGAAACCCTCTGAGGCTCTCTCTGCGGCGAGCGGCCCTGAGGGGGGGCGCCCGATGCCGGGGGTCCGGGAGGCACGGGGGGCCGTGGGGCGGGGACGTTGGGGTGAGGGGTGTGCGGGTGCTGGGTGGCTTCGGGGGTGAGGGTCGGGTGTGATGTGTGGTGAGGGTGCGCGTGGCTGATGGGGGGTTTTGAGCCGGAGGTGCTGCGGGTGGAGCCGCCGGAGGGGCCGTTCTGGGGGGAGGAGTCAGGATGTCGCCCCGGCTGGAACAGAGGAACAAATCAGGAATTAGAAACAAGCTCAAAGAAACTCTCGTTAGAGACAACATCAGCAAAATTTGAGACTTTTTTAGACTTTTTTAATGCCACTTCATGAAATTTAAGACCAAAAACACTTTAAATATAGTTGATGGTCGAGGATTCTGCTGCGTTACAACCAAATTAAATCATGTGTGTCACTCAACGAGATGTATTAAAGCTGACTTTTAGTGGTGGTTAACAAGGATGCAGATAATTTATATTAGTAGCAAAAAAGAAAAACAATAAAATGTTAAAAAAAATCCTGCCCTGACAAATTTAAGACCTTTGAGTAATTTATTTTTTTCAGAATCAGAATCAGTTTTATTGCCAAGTTTCTTCAAGAAGCATACAAGGAATTTGACTTCAGTTTAACTGTGCTCTCTTTGTGCAAAAAACAAGTATGAATAAAGAATAAACATTAAATATCTTATATGTAAGAGAAATAAATATTAAGTAACTACAAATTAGAAATAAAGAAATAGTAGAAATATAGAAACTTTGTGCAAGAGGAAGAAAGACAATTTAAAAATATATATATATATACGGTAACACTTTAGATTAGGGAACACATTCTTTTATTTGTAGTCAATAAGTAATAATTAGGAGTTAATATATGGAAAAGTCTGAATTCATGATGGAATAGAGGTAGAATAAGAGGTTAATGGGCTAGTTAGCTACTTATATGCATGTTAATAAGCACCTAGTTAATAGTGAATATGTGTTCCCTAATCTAAAGTGTTACCATATATACATATATATATACACATTTACACTTTTAAATTAAATAGTGCAATGAAAATGTGCAACACAGAGAATGTGCAAGACAGTGGGATGACAGATTGTTTTTTGTTGTTGTTTTTTTAGACCAGTCTAACATTTTAATGAATTTAAGACTTTTTAAAGACTTTTTAACCCTCTGATGCATGAATCATGGAAGTCAGGATTTTTCCCTTGAGTGTTTTTATTTGTCTGAAGGCATGAAAAAGAGTTTTCCACTTTTTTTTTATATTTGTAATTGAGAATTAAACATAAAACAGTGAGAACTTAATGTAAATATGACTTTTTCTTTACTTCTTCTCTTTTCTTTCTTTCTTTGGGGTAATTTCATGATATTTTTTTTAATGCTTTACGAAACAGTTTAACTCTCATCTATTTTAACACTGAATAACTTATAGTTTAGAAGCTTTTTCACCCTTAAATGTTTGTCTTTAACTTTTTAAAAAATATATACATGTTTGGAAAAAATGAAGAGATCACTGCAAATTGTTCAGTTTCTTTGATTTTGCTATTTATAGGTATTTGTTTGAGTAAAATGTTAAAATATGCTGAGATGCTGATTTCTAAAAAAGTTGCAGTGGTCTCTTAATTTTTTCTAGAGCTGTATGTTTGAAAAAAATAAATAAATAAAACATTTTTTCAGGCCCTAAGAAGAATAAAAATACTCTGACAGAGGCGAATATGAATTTCCACCACATGAACCATTGACTTTAGGAGTAGATAACTTTTAAATAGGTGTCCACTGTAGTGACCAAAGATGTGCGTGAAGCTTCTGTGGAAAGTTTTGATGACATAAAGTTACATAACTGAAAAACTGAAAATATTAACCCTGCATAAACGCAGGAAACAGAGTGACGCTGATGTGATCCTCGTCTCAAAATAAGGAGTTTATCCAACACTTCATTGTCTGTCAGATTGATTAAATCCTGACATTATCACACGAACATCACAAACACCTTTAGAGGAGAAAAGCAGCAGAAACAAAGAGCAACGTAACAGGAGACTTTCATCAATCACTCAAAGGTTAAATCTGACTTTTCTGACCCAGTTTGTCCCTCAGGGTGTTCTCTCCTCTCCTGTACCAACCTGTCCTGTGGGGCTGCGTCCGCCCTCGCTGTCCGTCCTGGGGTAAGTGTTGAACGGCCGCGTGTTCTGCTGGGTGTTCTTTATCGTCCCCTCCGTCACCGGCAGGTTTGGCGTGCGGATGTTGGGCCCAGAGAGAGGCCTCTTGTCTCTGGGGGACTGAGGGCTCCCGTCCCGAACCACGTAGCTGGACTTTGGCCTGTTGTCGGGCTGGTCTCTGTGAGAAAGCTGCTCCTGCAGAAAGAGCGGGAGGTTCCGCGGTGAAGAGAAGCATTAAAAGGTGAAACGTATGGCAGGGTCCAACATTGGGAAAGCAAAACCAGGCGAGTTTTTAACCCTCTTGTTGTCCCTCAGGTCACTTTTGGCGCTTTTCCACTATACAATTCCAGCCCTACTCGGCTCGGCTCGGCTCTACTCTACTCTACTCTGCACGGTTTGGTTAACTTTTCCACTAGCCAGACTCCAGACTCACGGTGGGCGTGGATCTTATAACACAGCTGCGCTAAAGTGCTGCGCAGAAGTGCGTACATGTCATCTGAAACGCGACACAAACATAATTTTGTACTAACATATGTGCCACTGTGGTCTTTAAAGGAAAAAACAAAGCTTTCAAAAGATTTCATTAAAGTAATACAGCGGCTCAATGTCGGTCGTCATGACAACGGAGGTAAACAACAGCCTGGTGCTGCTGCACGCGGAGGAAAACGAAGGAGCTGCTTCCTGACATCAACTCTTCCCTGGATCCAGTGAGATCACTTTAATTTTTGATTTTTGGGCCTGGTATAGCAGAGATTT
>RPOG01001222.1:144873-169497 GCA_008086565.1 Thalassoma bifasciatum
TTTAGGAATCATGAAGGAGCATTTTAGGGCTGTATTTTGTCTTCATTCAGTCTGGTTCTGTGCCGTCAGGTTTAAATGTCATTAAAAACCCGTCGCTGACTTATTCCTTTGCCTCTTGTAAGTGATTTGTTCAGAGTCAGAAGCTGCAGAGACGACATTCTCTGACCAATGAGTGACCGGCAGTCCGTCCACGTCACCTTTTAGTATCGGCTTTACTCCCTTAGAACCAGGGTAGAGTAGGTACTAAAAACTGGCGTCTGCTGCGTAGTACCGCGCTAATGGAAACGCAACACAAACCGGGTAGAGGCGAGTAGAGTAGGACCAAGGCGAGTCAGTGGAAAAGGGCCATTAGACCAATTTCAATGTTTATTATTTTTATAGCTTTGGTTTTCTCATAGAATTGATTGAAAATTACATGGATGGTTCCATGCTTTGCTATTTACATGTAAAATTAGTTATGACTGTTGTTGTTGAATTATGCGTGTTTCATACAAATATGTAGCATCTTCCTGCCATAAAGAAATTTAGATGGATAGATAGATCGATACTTTATTTATCCGGAGGGAAATTCACAGTATCCAGTCGCAGGTTACAACACGTACAAGACATAGCATGCAACATTATTACAAAATTAAAAATTACCCGGAGCCAAAACCTTCCTCCCACGTCCATATGTCAATTAAGAAAAAGAAAATAGACTTTAAAAGGAAGTATACATAACCCATGCATGGATAAGTTATGAAATATAAAATAAAAAACCATACGTCAAATTAAATATGAACCTTTAAACGAAAAGAGAACGAGGAAAATCTGTTCCGCAATAATAAGGTCTATCATATTATATATCACAAAAGTAAATATAATGTAAAAAGCTATTACCATCACCTTTTAAGCTTCTTTACAAGTTTATATTATATCTAGGAATTTGTATTATTTGATCACCATTATCATTACTAACTTACTACTTTGAAGTTGAATGTATTTGAATGCTATAGAGTAATTCCCCAAAAGTTTTGATAAAATACATTCTATTCTATTCGTATTATAATTATCATTATTTGGTTTCATTTTAAATGTTAAATTATCCATCAAAGCATCACTTCGACAAATGCCTGTCTGATATCATATGGATATATGCACCTTTGATAATAACCTTAGTGCAAAAAAAACAGAATTTTTTTTGCGTCTTCCACTCAAAGAGTGGACTTTTGTACCAATAAGGTCCATCATATATTTTAACACCAAAGTAATTGCAAAATATATGTGTATATGTTGGAAACATCTTCACAAAAACTGAAAAAATAAAAAAATTTAAAGGAAATGTTTCACCTTGTACTTTATAATCAGTCAGAACAGACAGTGCAGAGTAAATCTGAAGACAACAGGAGGGTTAGAGATAATTAATTGTAGTTTTAAGTATGTTGTGGGGAAAATGTTCACACTTGACAGCCAGAAAAAGTGCCCCCTGTACTGGGGAAGTAGGAATTTAGTAACAGTACAGCTCCAGAGTGAACCCTTAGTAACAGAGCTAAAATAAAGACCCCAAACCACCCTGATGGTTCCTGACTGCAGCACAGAAATGAAGAGACTCAAATCTATCAAAGCAGAATCAGAATAAAGAATCTGAACGTACCTGGTCTCTGTCCCGTGGCGTCCTGTCTCTGTGAGGAGGGGGAGGGGGCCCCGAGCCCGGTCGATCCCTGGGGACCCTGCTGGGCTCTTGGCCTCGAGGCTGCTGCTGCGGCCGACCCTGGACCCCGTCATCCCGCCCGGGGGGACGTAGAGCACGACGAGGGTCACCCCCGCTCTGGTGCTCTGGTCTGGGTCTGTCTCTGAGGAAAAGGATTACAAAGATCAGGGCTGAACGGTTTATCTTTTATTTATCTGATCTAAATCAAAGACATTGAGATCATGTGATCACCAAAGCGGGGATTTTCTTTGCCGCACTGCTGACTGACCCAGGATCTGCTGTGTCAGCTGTTTCACACCAACATGGTCTTAAGTGTCAGACTGTTGGGAAAGATCTTTTTTTTTTCCTTTCTTATCATTACTTGTTTAACTTTGGTCTCTTAAGTTGTTCTGAATTTTATTTACCATTTTTAACTTAACACAAATAAGGATATTTTGCACTACATAATTGTAAAAGTTGAGAGTCAGGTCCTTTAGAAATATGTGCAATATAATATATATCATGTGTATTATGTAAATAAGAGATTTTACATTATCATTACTGTTATTATTACTGCCTCTATTATTGTTATAGTTATTATTATTTTTATTTTTATAACAACTGCTGTTAGTATATTTTTATACTACTGCTATCGTTACACTACTATTATTGCTATACTATTGTTATTATTATTATTTTTATTGCTATACTATCCTATACTATTATTATCATTATTGTTATAATACTATTATTATCATTATTATTATTGTACTATTATTATAATTATTGCTATTATACTATTATTATCATTATTGCTATTATACTATTATTATCATTATTGTCATTATACTATTATTATCATTATTGCTATTATACTATTATTATCATTATTGTCATTATACCATTATTATCATTATTGTTTTATACTATTATTATCATTATTATGATTATACTATTATTATCATTATTGTGATTATACTATTATTATTATTATTGTCATTATACCATTATTATCATTATTGTGATTATACTATTATTATCATTATTGTCATTATACCATTATTATCATTATTGTTTTATACTACTATTATCATCATTGTTATTACACTATTATTATCATTATTGTTATATACTACTATTATCATTATTATTATTATTATACTATTATTATAATTATTGCTATTATACTATTATTATCATTATTGTTATTTAACCATTATTATCATTATTGCTATTATACTATTATCATCATTATTGTTATTTAACCATTATTATCATTATTATTGTCCTATTATTATCATTATTGCTATATTATTATAATTGCAGATAAATTATATCAGCAGCTTATAAGATAGTTTTCACTGTAAATCTCCTTCTCGAAAAGTCCTGCAAAAAAAAATAATAAAACCAATAAAACATTAACAAATCCTGCCCTGACAAATTTAAGACCTTTGAGTAATTTATGTAAGACCAGAATATAACATTTTAATGAATTTAAGACTTTTTAAGGATGCGTAGGAATCATCTAAACTTGTTCAGCTCTTGCAGATGCTGCTGGTGTAACGTGAAACTCATCGCTAAAGTTTTAATTCCGCTCTCTGTACCTGTCTGCTCTGTCTGGATGTGGGTAGTGTCGGTGGTGGGGGTCTCCGTTCTCCTGCCCTCCTGCTGACGGGTCTTTGCGGGGCTGGGTGGGGGGGCTGCCTCGCCGCAGAGAGTTGGAGCGAGTGACGGACATCGTGTCGAACTCATCCAGGAGCCAGGTCAGGGAGCCGTCCACGCCCAGCTTGTTGCCACGAACGATCGTCTAAGAATATGAAGAAATATATTTGAGGAGCTTAAATTAAAAGGGAAGATTTATTTATGGGTCATTGACAAAAAAAAGGTCTAAAAACTGTTTTTAAAAAGTTCTTTGAAAATGGATAAAAAACATATTTCTGGGTGAAGAATTATGTTTTTTAACAGATTTCAGTAGTTGACCAACATTTCAAAGTTTTTAGGTTCATTATTTTTTTGTATTTTTAATTTGAGCACCCAAAAATGTCAGGTGGCGCAACCAAATATATGAAAATATATTTATATGTTCCTGTTATTTTTTCTGTGTGAAATTATTGGCAAGTATCTCTCAAGTGTCTGTAGTGACTCATACATTTTCAATTTGTGTTTTATTTCTTTTATTTGTGAATAAGATAAATAATTTGATGTTAAAATAACATTTCACATTATTACATTGGTTGTACCACCTGACATGGAAATTGTTCCAGTCACCAATGAAGTGAAAAAACCTTTTTTATCAGTATTTCAGAGAAATCTACAAACTTTTCCACTNATAAAATAATGCCACTGTATTTTTAATTTCCATTTACAATAACTGACATTCAATTTTTAGAGTTTAATTACTGTGGATACTTGTCAGGACGGTTGCACCACCTGACATTTTGGGGGTTTGAGGAACCAAAACACAAAAAAACATGTTATATTTTAATAGTTTAAAGATGTGTTCAAATAACACAGGTTTCATAGAATAAAGAAATACATGTGATGAAATACTCAATTCATGATGGAAGGAAATATTGCACTCAGACACAAAAAAAGGGACGTCACGTCATTGACCCTTATGTAAAGTGATCCCATGTTTTGTTTTCTGCTGGTCCCACCTTGCGCGGCTCTACAGTAGTGATGACGGTCACGTCGATGAACGGTTTGGGCCTCTTGGCCGTGTCTTCGATTAGCGACTGCCATTGCCTCGGCAGCCCCACGAACTTCTGCTCCTGCTCGTCAAAGTCCGTGTGCACGCGGTGCTCGAAGTTCGACGGGGCGGAGATCTGGATGCGAGACTTGTTTTTCTTTTTGGTGAACATGGTGGCGGCTGAGGCAGCTGCAGCCGAGCATCAGACCTGCAGGGAGGAAACGGGAGAGAGAGAGGGAGTTAGAGAAGGTGCAGCTTCCAGGTGAGAGCTGTGAAACATCGTTGATACCAGGGCTGAACGGTTTTAGAAAAGATCTGATTACAATTTTTCTGGCAGATACAGCGATTTCAGTTCCATTAACGATTTTCTTTAAATAAAACTTTTGTGAAATTTTCACGACGTACAGCAACATTTACAAACTTGACAGAAAATTACATCAAACCATTGAAACATCAAAAGCTTTTACTCTAATGTGAGGATGAAAATAAAAACTGAAGGTAAGAATTGATTCCGACTTTGAGATGAAAAATGGAAATTTGAGAAATAAAGACAAAATGCTAAGACAAAAAGTCAATAAACTTCCAGAGTTAAAGAAATTAATTTAACATTATGTGAAAAAAGTCCAAACTTTCTCATTTAAGGTCAAAATTTTAGGATGACTGAAGTCTAAGATAAAAAGTCTACGTTTTGAAATAAAGGCAAAGTTGAAATTTTGATACAAAAAGTCAAAACTCTAAGATTAAAGTCAAAATTATACGAAATAAATACAAAATTATGGAATAAAAGGCAAAAAAACAAAAATTTAAAAGAAGATTTTTAGATAAATAGTCGAATTTTGACTTTCATCAAATCCCAGAGTCTAACACTTATTATTGTTATTTCTAAACCGGACTTTTTAAAAATGTATTTTAGTTTTAAAAACTGAAGAACAAAAAGAGCTTTTAAAAATAATGCAGTGAGAAAATATCCTTAATTGTGTCAAGTTAAAGAAAATAAAACAAAATTCAACAATCCCAAAGAAAAAAGGATTTTTCCCAACAGTTTTATACTAAAGACACGTGTGTGAAACAGCTGATACAACAGATCCTGGGTCAGTCACATGATCAGGATGTTTGAAATTGCGATTTCGATCAGAAACGATAAATCGTTCAGCCCTCGTTGATACAAACACTGACAGGCAGAGGCGGCGGCTTCAGGAACGTTATTTAAAGCAGCGACCACCCTGATGAGGAAAGATGTCCTTTTTCAGAAAACTCACTGTAGCGTGATGAGGTAAGCGTGTTTCGTGTTCAGCTAACAAACTTCACTCTGACTGGCTTATTCTCAGCTCATTGAGCATTTACTGTCTCACAGGCTTTAAAGCAGCAGTGGCCTTTAGCTGAAGGTCATCAGAGCGCTCAACAATAAAACCACCGCTGCTGCTGCTGCTCTCCCATTATCAGAGACAGAACAAGAGTCTGTAACCCAGATTTCCTCACAGACGGAGATAACAGAAGAGCTACGACCTCCAGTGTGTGGTCTCTGTACGTCTGTGTGATGACAGCTCTGCTTCAGATAAAACAAACTGTAAAAATAATTTAACTTATGGCGCTTTTCCACTATGCAATTCCAGCCCTACTCTACTCGTCTCTACTGGGTTTGGTTACCTTTTCCTCTAGCCCGACTACAGACTCACGGTGGGCGTGGATCTTATAACACAGCTGCGCTAAAGTGCTGCGCAGAAGTGCGTGCATGTTCATCTATAACGCCACACAAACATCATTTTGTACTAACATATGTGCCACCGTGGTCTTTAAAGGTAAAAAAAAGATTGCAAAAGATTTCATTAAAGTAATACAGCAGCTCAATGTTGGTCGTCATGACAACGGAGGTAAACAACAGCCTGGTGCTGCTGCACGCGGAGGAAAACGAAGGAGCTGCTTCCTGACATCAACTCTTCCCTGGATCCAGTGAGATCACTTTAATTTTTGATTTTTGGGCCTGGTATAGCAGAGATTTTTTGTTGATCAATCATTCTTCTTTGAACTGGTTTTCCTTTTTGGTTCCCTGTGGATTAATGGACTGATTGGTGCTTAAAGACTCTCGTGGCAGACAGATCGCTCCTGCACCGACCAACTTTGATTTAATTTAAAAGACTCTTTAAAGCCAACTATCTTTGCTGTTAACTTCTTTTTGCTTTAAAAAGGACTTTTAACTTCTTTAGGAATCATGAAGGAGCATTTTAGGGCTGTATTTTGTCTTCATTCAGTCTGGTTCTGTGCCGTCAGGTTTAAATGTCATTAAAAACTCGTCGCTGACTTATTTGTTTTCCTCTTGTAAGTGATTTGTTCAGAGTCAGAAGCTGCAGAGACGACATTCTCTGACCAATGAGTGACCGGCAGTCCGTCCACGTCACCTTTTAGTATCAGCTTTACTCTCTTAGAACCAGGGTAGAGAAGGTACTAAAAACTGGCGTCTGACGCGTAGTACCGCGCTAATGGAAACGCAACACAAACCGAGTAGAGTTGAGTAGAGCCGGGCCAAGACGAGTCAGTGGAAAAGGGACATAAGTGTGTGGAAGTGGAAGGAGTGGCCTGTGTGGAGCTTGTGCTACGACTGAAACAGAAACGAAGCCAAGCATTAGATGCACGCGGCTGATAATTAAAGCTTTGGTAACTTTTGCAAAAAAAGATCCTAGATCCAATCCTGTGGTCACACAAAGAATCAAACTGGTCAACAATCCTGCAAACATTGACCTCTTCCTTGACTTTTCTCCTATTTTGAATACTCAGCATTTTTTTTTGCTTATAACCGAGTCCCAATCAGAATCTTAGGTTCGCTTAAACTTTGATAAAGAGGGGAAAAAAGAGAAGCTTTGTTTTGTTTTTTGGCGATAATGAATCTTAAAATGAACAAGCATTTTCATTTTAAGTGGTGAAAAGTGAAAAATCTGCAAGAAGCAGCAGTAAAAATAAGATGGTAAAAATGGTAAAATGAGAAAAGTGAAAAAAAATGAAAAAAATATAAAATGAAATAAAATATAATATGTATAATATTTATATATGAATATAAAATGAAAAAAAATAAATGAGAAAGTTTGGAGTTTTTTCACATAATGTTAAATTGATTTCTTAAACTCTGGAAGTTATTGACTTTTTGTCTCGGAATTTTGTCTTCATTTCTCAAAATTTTCACTTTTCATATTAAAATATTGACCTTTTATATCAAAGTCAGTTTTTATTTTCATCCTCACATTAGAGTAAAAGCTTTTAATGTTTCAATGGTTTGATGTAATTTTCTGTCAAGTTTCCAAATGTTGATTTAAAGAAAATCGTGAATCAAATTGAAATTGCTGTATCTGCCAGAAAAATTGAAATTAGGTCTTTTTCCAAAACCGTTCAGCCCTGTTGTCCATGTACATATTGAAATTGGAATGAGACTCAGCATTTCAGCATTTGCTGGAAGGAAATGCAGGCCCAACCTCTAGTTTTGAATTGAAGTTACGAAGAATTCATCGCCTTTGTTTGCATGAAATCTGCTGATGTTAAACCAAATGAACTTTCTTCTTAGCTCAGGTTTTTACTCTGCTTGTGTCAGCGGGAATCAAAGGAGACGCTCTTTGTAGTCGAACTCTTTAAAGTCTGTGTCTCATCAGCAGAAGCAGGTCCAGCTGATTCGCTGACCAGAGGAGGGAACAGAAGTGGAGTTTACAGACTCTACTTTTGTTTCTGTACAAAGTAGCTTTCAAAAAGAGACCAAAACTCAAAAACAAGGCATGAAAAAAGCAGAGGAGAGGCGGGTGGGTGATCTGGGCGAGTCATAAGTGAGAGGGCATGAGTCACGCTGTCCGCCGTTTTAATAAAGCCTTTCACAGCGGGAGTGTTTGAAGTGGAGCAGGACCCGCCCAGAAACACACAGAGAGAAAAGAGTTCAGAGCCAACAACACCGCTGAGAGAAAACTCAAAACTCTGCTACAAACAGCAGAAACCTGAGCCCCAATATGGATTTCATCAAACGTGTTTACACTTCCAATATTTTGCATCATGCACAAGGCGTGGTGAGAGATTAATGAGCAGCTTTATGCATCGAGTCTCAGAGTTTAATGAGAAAGTTCGTATGAAAATAAATCAATGTGCAGCAGTCTGGTTTCAAGGGTTTCACAAAACAGCTCCATAAATTTCACCAGATGTTAAATCATGTTTTTTTTGTCCTTTATATGTTCATAACTTTCAGCATGTTGCTCAATTTAATATACAATGTGAACTTTTCTTCAACAAAACCAAAACTTTTTGTCACATCTAGAGTCCATCAGCTCCTGGTTGCTCTTATAAATGACAAAGAAAGGCGAATTTTTGAATAAATCACCAAAACTTTGGATAAAACAGCTCATAAACAGTGCAATATTTCTATAACCTGAAATGTGTCAAAATATCAGCTACAGTTTTTACAGCAGATGTTTTCTGTTCTACACCAGAGTTACTCAACCAAAGACACAAATTGTTAAAAACTACCTTTACAAAAGAAACTATACAAGTGGAGAAAAAGAGGCAAAAACAGCAAAGAGGAGCAAGAAAACTTAGTTTGAGGTCGTAAAATTTGCCAAAAAAAGCAACAAAATTGGGATTTAAATTGGGATAAAACCTGGAAATGCTCAGAAAATGGTTTAAAAGTGGCAAAAAAAAGAGTGAAAAGTGACTACAAAGATGAAAAAAAGCAAAAATTTGGGGAAAAAATAGTGAAAAATTTTGGAGAAACTTTTAAAAAATGAGAAATTAGCAAAAATGGTCCAAAAAAGTGACATAAAACAGTAAGAGGTGGTAAAACATGGCCAATGTCAATAAAAATGACAAGAAGATTGTGAGTGAACCTGTAAAAATAGTGAGAAAGTATAAAAAAAAATGGACATAAGTGGTAAGCAAAAGAGTGCAAAGCGGGCAAAAATGGGCAAAAATTAGCAAGAAAATGTTGAAGGGAACTCAAAAAAATTCTGAATGTAGCAAAAATTGTGGAAAAAAAGTGATGTAAAACAGTAAAAAGTGGTTAAAATGGCCAATGTCAACAAAAAATGGCAAGAAAATTGGGATTAAACTTAGAAAATAGGCAGTTTGATGAGCAAAATGGTCCAAAAATGGCAAAAAAAAAAAAGAGTGAAAAGTGTCAAAAGTGGGCAAAAAATTAGCAAGAAAATTTAGGAGGAAACTTGAAAATATTTAGAAAGTAGCAAAAAATGGTGAAAAAAGTGACGCAAAACAAGGAAAAGTGGTAAAAATGGCCAAAGTCAATAAAAATGGCAAGAAAATTGGGATTAAACTTGGAATATAGTCAATTTGTTCTAAAAAATGGTCCAAAAGTGGCCATAGAGAGTGAAAAGTGTCAAAAATGGGCAAAAAATAGCAATAATACTTTGGAGGAAACTTTAGAAAATCCAGAAAGAAGCAAAAATGGTGAAAAAAGTGGCGAAAAACAGTAAGAGGTGGTAAAAATGGCCAAAGTTGACAACAACACCAAAAAAGTTGGGTTTAAACTTGGAAAAAAGTCAGTTAGTTGCAAATGTGGTCCAAAAATAGTAAAAAAAAATAGTGAAAAGTGGTAAAGATGGCCAAAGCCAACAAAATGGGCCAGAAAAATGGGATTAAACTAGGAAAGATAGTCAGTGTGATGAGAAAAATGGTACAAAAGTGTCAAGAAAAAGAGGGAAAAGTGTCAAAAATGGGCAAAAAAGGTAAGAATATTCTGGAGGGAACTTAAGAAAATTTAGAAAGTAGCAAAAATGGTACTAAAAAAAAAAAAAGTGACGAAAACAGTGAGAGGTGGTAAAAATGCCCAATGTCAATAAATATGGCAAGAAAATTGGGATTTAACTTGAAAAATTGTCAGTTTGATCCAAAAAAATGGTCCAAAAGTGTCAAGAAAAAGAGCAAAAAGTGTCAAAAATGGGCAAAAACTAGTAAGAATATTTTGGAGGGAACTTAAGAAAATTTAGAAAGTAGCAAAAAAATGGTGGAAAAAAAAAAAAAAATGTCGAAAATCAGCGAGGGGTGGTAAAAATGGCCAATGTCAATAAAAATGTCAAGAAAGTTGGGTTTATCCCTGGAAAATAGTGAGTTTGTTGCAAAAAATGGTCCAAAAGTGTCAAAAATGGGCAAAAACAACTAAAATTGGCAGGAAAATTTGGGGAGTGAACCTGGAAAATAGTGAGAAAGTATCAAAAAATGTTCCAAAAGTGTGAAAAAAGAAGTGTATGGTGAGTAAATATATAGAAAAATCAGTCCCAGTTGTAGTGGTAGTGGGTTGTTGCTGTTGTGCTGTAATTAATGTAACTGTTCATGTTCGACAATGAGTTTCTTTAAAAACAGAGAAGATGGGAACAGAACAGAGAGGAAAGTAACTCCAGGTCCTCGCTGAGACGTTAGTCAACATCATTCATGACAACAACAAAAAAAAAAAAAATCAAGTTTCATCTGTGCTAAACTCCCCTCTGTGGAATGTTTACCCATTAGCCAAAGTATCTCATAACAGCGAGGTTGCAACAGTGGTGATAAATGCCTCTTTCTGCTCATAATGAGTGTAGTGACAGCACAGAGGAGGCGTATTAATCACTGCAGAGGCCTATCATTAGTGTACAGCTGAGACAGCAGCTCACACAATCAATGCACCCAAACTCTGGGGCCGAGGCAGAAAGAAGCGCTGAAGGAAACATCGAATTAATGAAGACGAGAGGAGGAGGAGGAGGCTGGAGAAATCATCTCATCACCTCCTGAGGACGATAAACTAATACGTACAAGAACCTTTATTTGATCCACTATCATTGAGCTGAGGGTTGGTTCATGCTGGAGGTGTAACGTCTGACTGAAAGCATACGGAGTTTAACAGACGATAAATCAGAGTGAAAACTGGTCTCATGGAGGACGGAGTGACACCGAGCGTCTCCTAATCACAGACAGAGGTTTGGCAGTGACTCACACACAGGGTTGTGGCTTTTCTCAGATTTTAGATTCAGATATCTGGAACTCTTTGGCTGAAACTGAAGGAAGAAAACAAGATTTAACGTCTGCTGACGAGAGCCAAGACACGATGGAAGATAAGGTTTGAATGTTATGAAGGATGAGAGCCAGAAGAAAGATGACTCTGACCTCCAAGAATTCTGGATATGAAAGAATTTAGTTCCTCTGAAACTTGTATGTAATGTTTTTGTGATGATACAAACACAACTGAGGGTGCAAACTGGGAGTTGTGCATCAAAACAAGAGATTTTTGTAACCACTTTCTCTCAGACCAGTACGAGCATCTGAGGCAGTCTTATTGTGTTTTTATGTCTTTAATTTATTCTATAATTGTCTATGGGTACCTATTTTATTTAATTTTATTTATTTCAATGTGTTTTATGCTTTTTATTGTTTTGTTTTTATTTCTTTTATTGTCACATGGTCATTTTTAGCCATTTTATCCATATGTGCTGCTTTGTTTTTGTCGTCTGCACAGCACTTTGGTCGACTCCGGTTGTTTTTAAATGTGCTCTATAAATAAAGTTTGAGTCGAGTTGAGTTGAGCATGAGTACTCTTTTTTGAGCTAACTAACAGATACCAAGAATGAAAAACCAACTGTACTTTTGATACATAAAATTTCAATTAAGACCATTTCAGAAATTTTTGAATGAAAACTTTTATTTCTAAAAAAAAAAAAAAAAAAAGGCAGCAGTCACTCCGCTGCTAAGTTCAAAACACAAACAACTCTCTCTGAGGTTATGATTTGTTTGTAATAAATCAACAAAAGTCCAAAATAAAATGAATGACTCTTAGAATTTTAGTATTTTTGTTTAAAATAACTTGAAGTGTAAAAAAAAAAAACAGTTGTATTTTTAACTTTCTCTGAGTTTTATTCAAAGGTGCAAAATTAGAACAAAGCTTTAACCTTGAAGCTGCTTAACGGTCGAATCTAAGGAATTAAAAGAATCGAAAAAAATTCATATCAGGCCTGATTTTTACATATTTTAATGTATCTGTGATGCACATTGTAGCCTGTTTTCACAACCCATCGTTCACATGAGCTGTCATTCAGCATCATTTGCTGCCGTACTGTGACACTTCAGTTTGATTGAGCACTCTGAGTTCTCCCAACTTTGCAAAGTTGATGATAAATAATAAAATAAGGTTCATTGGTGTTGAACAGCGGCCACATTTAGCTTCTTTACAGAACATATGAGCACAACCAGACACTTAACAGCAATAAAGTCCGTTAAACAGCAACCTATGATAACTCTACAGTTTGAAAAGGCAAAAACAAACAAACAAACACAGGGTAGTCTGTTAGCTTAGCATTAGCAACTTTGTGGCTTCAATGTCAGCGGTGTGGAAATAAATCAAACCAGAACGTGAAAACAGTCCACAAGTCACATGTGAATACATTTATGACCTGCAATCTCTTCATGACGTATTCAATGCGACCAAAACATCCTTAAACAACCTGCAGCGTAGTTCACAAACAGAGGAAAGACTGCACAGCTGTTTCTGGACTTTAAAAGAACAGAGAAATATCCATGGAGAGAGAGAGAGAGAGAGTTTCCCAATAGTTCGGAGAAGAAAGTGGGACGCAGGTTTATGCTTTATCTGTTAACCACGGCAAGTCATGCCGTTCAGACACTTGGTTTCCCATCCTGGTTCACTGCAGCTGAACAGCACAGTCGGTGACAACGTGAGGTGATTTGAACATGATGTGATTAGTTTGACAAAAGATGTTTGTTCCATGTTTCTGCCTTTAACTAAATGGTTTGGGATGATTCAGGTCAGTTAAAGTTGTAATTTGGCTTGTGGCTAAATATACATTTTAGTGAAAGAGAAAAAACCATGAGAGTCACCTTAGTGTCGAATGAGTGGTGTGTTCAAGAGAGCGTGTGAATAGTATATTAGAGACCTTAACATTAAAACTATCTGGGCTCACTTTTGCTTCACTTTCTTCTCTCTTCAGCAAATGTACTGTCTGCAAACCTAAGAATTAGATTGGGACTTGGTTTCTGCAGATATTCAGAACCAAAAAATGCAGATCAGGACATCTCTACCTGTCACATTAATCTGATTCCAGCTCCATTAATGTGAACATTTGTTAATTTTCATGTCTCTCCACTTCACTCTGATGGAAAACTTTATATTTTTTGGGTTGTGAAAAAAACAAAATATTTAAAGACACCACCCTAAGCATTGGGGATAACTCTTTACCTGACCAGAAAACAAACCTACATGACTATAACAACTGGTTTTAGCCTTTCTTTAGCGTAACTTAAACACTGGAACCTAAATCTGGCAGATAAATGTTGTTTATAAATCCAAATGAGCCTCACAGCTTTGAAACAAGGAAGGTGAATGAACACTAAAGCAGGCTGATTATTTCTATATTGATATTTTTTAATGCTGCAACCAGGAAGGAGTCACGTGATCAGAAGGATTAACAGCTTCCTATAAAAACAGAAGTTCACAGAGAGTCACAAGTTTGGTGTTAAAAAAGAAAGCAGGTTAAGATACATGCAAAAAAAAAAAAAAACCCAACATGATTTGTGCTTTAGTGGCGTCAAAACAAGCTGAACGTTCCTCACAGGAGCTTTAAGTCATGATTTTAACTTCACAATGGAATAAAAAGTTTTTCTGAAGGTTCCCACAACCCTGAGGACTGACAGAGTGAGACAGGTGTTTGAGGAGCAGGTGAGCGAGCAGCGTACGGCCTCAGAGAGTGATTAATAACAGCTGAAACAGCCGCTCCTCTGCAGAATAAAACAGGAAACACTGAGAACCTCAGAGTCAGACGAGAAGAGAGCGACAGGTGTTTGATTTCCTCACCACCTGCTGAAACGTTTTCTACAACTTTACAAGCACATAAAACTAACTCAGTGTATTATAGTGAGTCAAATATTAAGTTTATGGCTTTTAACACCTGGTGGATTCTTTCAGGTTTGCACTGATAATTTCATACACAATGATATCAACCACCTAAACACATTTAAGGATATAAAATTCAAACTGGTGCAGTCAAAAAACTTAAAATNATATCCCCGATAAAAACTACTCACGAACGGCAGCTGTCAACTATCGTAAAACGAAACTTTTATCGCGGTTTTTAACGTCCAATAACTAATGAGAAACTAACTTCTCAGAAAAAAAACACCTGAACACCATGCAGCCAGATGACATCATCATACTACCTTAGAGTAAAGATGAGAGAAACGTTTCTACGAGGTATCGTAATTTTTTAAAGTTTTCCCGGCTCATATCTGGAATACATGGGGAGGCGGGGCTTATGACCTATTCTGCAGCCAGACACCAGGGGGCGGGGCTTATGACCTATACTGCAGCCAGACACCAGGGGGCGGGGCATCTGCTGGAGGCTTCAGCTTGAGCCGAACGTCTTTTGCGTCCACTCATTTACAGTCTTTGCTTTTCACCACTTAGATTGTTTCTCTAGCAAAGGTAGTTTTCAACAATATGCCTTTTTGGTTGAGAAGGGTTTAGTATCACCAGAAAATATCTACTGTCAAAAATTGTACCTGCTATTCTGTGTCCTCTTAAGTTAAAGAACTACTGCAGAGTCTGTGATGAGAATATTGCAGCAGGTCGTGTTGTGATTTAATCTAATTTGTAATTAATTGCCCTAAAACGCATCCATGAACAGGAGGCTCCTCCTCTCAGAGTAAAAACCACAACAATCTCTGACTGTAGTTACAGCCTCTTTGTGTTTTCTCCTCCCTCCTACTCAAAATCAATCACTATCTCATCACCCCCCTCAAACTTTCTCCCTGCTCTGCATCCCCGCCCCCACTGCTCTCTCTCTCTCTCCCTCTCTCTCCCTCTGCGGCCCGTGTATGCCTGGATGAGCAGTGAGAAAGCCTGTTTTGTCAGCGGGCCAGAGTCAGGCTGATGAGCTCTGGATGGAGCTGCTGTCCTCTGGCCTGATTCAAGGACTGCACATGGGTGGTCCTCGCTCGCCCAGAGAGAGAGGAGGAGAGAGAGAGAGAGAGAGAGAGACCCCCTCCAGGCGCAGCATCTATTTAAGCTGCAACGATACAGCCAGCTGAGAGGAAGGAGCTGAAACCAGAGACACTTTCTGCAAAAGTGTATGGCTCAGCTCAAACAAAGTGTGCTGAGATAGAAAATTATAAGATTAAGTCGTAAAAAATCATTAGCTCTACCACAAACTGGGAGAAACAATAAAGATGAGTCCAAATCAGTTTGCTTTAATTTAGGGCTGCACAATATAAACGGATAATATTGTCATTGTTTACATTCAAGCATCCAATTATATATTTAATAACTAACACAGTTATTTCACCTTCTCAGCGCTCTGCCGTCTCACCTGCTGTTATCAGGGTCGGGCAGAGTGACGTGCAGTTTGCTTAGTTAATATCACATAAGATGCTTTATTTAACACTTTCAGGGTTGAGGCAGAAGCTTCCAGACTCTACTCGGTTTGTGTTGCGTTTCCATTAGCGCGGTACTACGCTGCAGACGCCAGTTTTTAGTACCTGCTCTACCCTGGTTCTAAGAGAGTAAAGCTGATACTAAAAGGTGATGTGGACGGACTGCCGGTCACTCATTGGTCAGAGAATGTCGTCTCTGCAGCTTCTGACTCTGAACAAATCACTTACAAGAGGCAAAGGAATAAGTCAGCGACGGGTTTTTAATGACATTTAAACCTGACGGCACAGAACCAGACTGAATGAAGACAAAATACAGCCCTAAAATGCTCCTTCATGATTCCTAAAGAAGTTAAAAGTCNGCTGCAAGGGAAAGTAAATAAATATCATATTCGAGTCTTAAAATGCAAAGTGTGATAACTTCAAACACAAACACGGCGTCAGCACCAGAAAAGAAAACCTGTCTGTCTGAGGCTCCATTGAGAAATACTGAGCGTATCTGTGTTTCTAAGAAGAAACACTCAGGGGTTAAGAGGGCTGCTGTAAACACACTTCAAAAAGCCAAAATAAATCTCTGCAGCACCACAGGAGTCATCCAGGAATCTTAAACTCACGTTATGACTCATTCACTTTGAGCGGAGTCATGAAAAACAGAAATGAACGAACAAAGACTAAATTTAAGAAGAAGATGCTTCAATCTTTCGATTACATGCTGTTTATTCTGGATACTTTCTGTGAGTAACAGCCAAACAGGTCCCTGGTTTAAACCAAAGCTTCAGATTAAGTGTGTTGACTGCATTTTATTTCCCCTTGCCCACATAAGGACCAGAGTGAGCGATAAATCACAAAACTTTACTGCAGACCTGAGCAGATAAAGAGCCTCTAAATAATAACGGCACAGGAATAACTTGCAGAGAGAATAAAATCTAAGGATAGGAGGTGAAAAAAAAACACACACTAGGGCTGAACGATTTTAGAAATAGATCTAATTGTGATTTTTCTGGCAGATATTGCGATTTCAATTCAATTCATGATTTTCTTCAAATCAAGCTTCAGTGAGAAACCTTTACAAACTTCACAGAAAATAACATTAAACCATCAAAAGCTTTTACTCCAATGTAAGGATGAAAACTGAAGGTAAGAATTGTGTCTAGCTTTTAGATAAAAGGTCAATATTTTAAGATAAAAAGTGGAAGTTTTGAGAAGTAAAGACAAAATTCTGAGAAAAAAAGTCCAAATTTTGAGACATCAATTTAACGTTATGTGAAAAAAAAAAGTCTAAATTTTCACATTCAAGGTCAAAATTTTGAGATAAAGACAAAAGTCTGAGATAAAAAAAAGTCCAAATTTTTAGATTAAACTTCAACATTTTGAAATAAAGGCAATATTTGAAATAAAAAGTAGAAATTTTGATATAAAAAGTCAAAATCTTAACTCAAAATTATGAGAAATAAAGAGAACATTGTAAATAAAAGTCAAAATTTTGAGAAAAAAAAGTCAAAATTTTGAGAAAAAAAAGTCAAAATTTTGAGATAAGAGTCCAAATTTTAAGAAATCAATTCAACATTAAGTGACAAAAAGTCTTAACTTTCACATTTAAGGTCAAAATTTTGAGATAAAGGCAAAAGTCTGTGATAAAAAAGTCAAATTTTTCAGATAAAAAGTCAACATTTTAAATATAAAGTGGAAATTTGATATAAAAAGTCAAAATTATGAGAAATAAAGACGACATTATTAACTAAAAGGCAGGATTTTGAGATAAATAGTCCAATTTTTGACCTGAAAACACAATTCTTTCTATGTCTAAACTGGACTTTTTAATCGTATTTTTACTTATAACGACTTAAAAACAAAAAGAGCATCTTTGACTCTTAACTCTTAAAAATGATGTACTGCATAATATCCTTAATTGTGTTAAGTGAAAAAAAGATAAAATACAAAACAGTTTAGAAAAAGACTTAGTTCAAAAAGGGATAATAAAAAAATAATTCAACAGGAAAAAAGGATTTTTCCAACAGTTTTACGCTCAGAAACAAATGACAACTGATCCTGGGTCAGTCAGGAGCAAAAAATTGCAGGTTTGCGATCACATGATCATGGTGTCTGAGATTGTGATTTTGATCAGAAGAAGATAAAGTGTTCAGCCCACACACACACACACACCTGCACACACACACACAGGGATCAGGGCTTGGATGAGACAGCAGAGCTCAGATGAACATGGCTGTTGTGATGCTCCAACATTAGCTCGCTGCTGCTGCTGAATCAGGGTGATAATTAATAGGCGGTTCTCTCACATTTACAAACACACACACACACACACACACACACACACACACACACACACACACACACACACACACACAGCGCCCCTCTATCAGTGTTTCCCAGGTTCATAAAGTGCTGTGCAAACACCATACACTGTGTGACCTTGCAGCTACAGTCTGCTCTAATGAGCAGCAGCTTGTTTACTACTCGCTTCACAGCGAACTTCAGGGAAGTACTTTGAGCTACTCGCAGTGAGCTGTGGTATTTCCATTTACTGCTACTTCACACTGGAATAAACCAGTTATCTTTACATAAAGCTGTTTAAAGTGACTATGCATCCAGCATCCATGAAGAACAGCAAAATACTGTTGACAACATTTCAGCAATATTCATATTTTGTTTAATGTCTGTTTTCGGGCTGGGAGATCTGAAAAAAAAAATCACAATATATTTTTTCCATATCATCTAACTTCACTATATTATATTTAAACTGCCGGTTTTAAAGCACTGACACTAAAAATAAAGAAAACAGAGATTGGTTCAACATTGCATTAATGCAGAAAGTAAATAAAGCAGAACTTTTTTGCAGAATAAACAAACTGCCCCCTTAACGTAAACATTATCATTGTCAAAAAGAAATTGCAAGACTTCTATTTCACCGCCCTTAGCTCCATGATTCTGTTTACTGCTCTGGCAACTTACAAACCAAAGTGTCTGTTAACCACCATTTCTGTCATGTTTGATGGATTAAAAATGCTCCCAGCTGATCATTGTAATCTATCTGAAATTGATAACAAATAGCGCTTGTCTATTTGCACAAGGAGAGGTATGAAACATGTAAATCAAAGCAATTCACTTCAGACTGAGACGTCATCCTTTGCATGAAATATATTTATGTGAACATTAAAACTGTAAGAGAAAACTCAAAACAGAAAGTCAACACTGCATACAAGTCATTTAAAAGTTATAAGTAACAGCTACATACGTACTTGGTTTATTTTATATATTTATGGTAGGGCTAGGCAATTAAAAGATAAATAACCATGAGAGCTTAAAACCAACATAAAACTGCTGTGTCCGGTTGTGGTGTTACGCGACAGGCAGCCAAGTGTCTGAAAGTGTGAAAACTGACAGAAAGACAATAGTTGGGGGATCCCGCTGTATTACAACCCATGCAAGAAAGCCAGTAAGCAAGTAGCCTCTCTGCACCTCCTTCTCGAATAGTCTCACAATAAAAAATATATACATACAAATAAAACACTAACTCGTCCCACTCTGACAAATCTACGACCTTAGAGTGATGTATTTAGATCAGTATATAACATTTATGATGGATTTAAAGTGACTGTGAGGAGAATCTGTACAAAGTGGATGCAGCGACTCCCTTCAGGCCGAGGACTTGTGCAAACTGTAGTGATATGTTTGTTTTACCATCCACATCAGACTATCCACCTCACTGTCTGTTTTTAAAACTCGTCTTAAAACCCACTTTTATTCCTTGGCTTTTAACACACCATGAGACTCGACTCTGTTTTAGTGTTTTATTTTTAGTTATTGTTTTACTTATTGTTTTTATTGTTCTTAAATTTGTTTTTAGGAACAACTAAACAACTAAACAATAACACAAGTGTTTATATCTGATTTTATGTCTCAATGTTTCTGTCCATATGTGTACAGCACTTTGTTTTCAGCTGTGGTTGTTTGTAAAGTGCTCTATAAATCAAGTTGAGTTTTGAAAGTGAAAGTGAAAGTAGATCAGATCTTCTTTTTAACTCTGCTTTTCTTTGTTCATGAGAACTTTTTACCTGATACAACACAACGAGGTTATGTATTTATCAACCGTCATATAATACTATTATTTTAATCGTAGTAGCCACTACATTTAACCTAGCCATTCACAGCACAGTGCTCTGAGACATATCCATACTGTTCAACATTAGGGAATCCTGGTTGTGTCCTATCAGTGCTCATCTACCAACTCTTACTCACCAAGCAGAGCAAACGTAACCTGGTTCTTCATTTTATTGATAGACTCTCAGAGGTTTGAACCACAGACTGTATAAAACATGGACGTAGTCTCCGTGACATCACCCGTCTGTTACTGCAGCTCAGTTTTGAAGCAAAACAGCGGGCGCGGCTATATTGGAATTAGGACGAGTGATGAGTGCCCAAACTCACAGCTATTGGGCGCCCGTCAGTCACGTGATCTGAGCTGTGGCTCTGATTGGGTAAGCTCTCCATCTTAATATCTTCCAAACGGCCGAGTTAGAAAAACATTCACCCCCCTCTCAGTGTGTGCCGTAAGCGAAATAAGTGATCCAGATGGGAGACAGAGTTTGTACCAGGCTTTAAATACGATAATTTCGGCTCTGAAAACGGCTTTTTTCCCCGTTCATTTGTACGTGACTTCCGGTTCTTCCAGAGCCAGCCTCAAGCGGTCACTCGAGGAACTTAATAACTGCTGCATGTGGACAGGAATCAACATTAGCACTTAGATTAGCTCCTGTTTTAGCCTTTAGCTCGTGCTCTATCACTCTCCTGTTCACTTTCCTGTTTTAGACTATACAACAAAAACCTCTCCAGTGTGCAATAATTTGTTTTACTTTAAGGGCTCCAAATCCATCATTCTTTGTTCTATACTGTTCATACACTGATTTTCTTATATATTGTAAAATACTGTTTCAGATCTTTTACATATGTTAATCTTGTAAATTGAATTGTATTTATGTTTATTGTCTATTTTACTCTTATTACCTATAGTTTCATTTGTAAATCTTTCTATGTTTCTTTTGTATCCTGCTGCTGCTGTAAAGCTGAAATTTCCCCCTGTGGGACTAATAAAGGTTTATCTTATCTTATCTTATCTTTCTTCTGCTCTTCTGTCTCTTTTCTGTCAGACAGCCCAGCTCATGTTTCCACCATTACTACTAAATAAATCATATTCAGCAGAGAAAAACACAGATTTCTCTTCTCAATGATCAACTTCGTCAACTGGGACGGTGTTGTCATTGAGACTCTGACTTATTATAAATCAATCCAGTCCAATCCAAATTTGAGAAGCTACGGTTTAGTACTTAGAAATAACCTATTTTAGATCTTATAATCTCATTTTGAGTTGTAGATTACGTTCAGGCATATATGTAGAAAAAAGTCCTCACTGTCCCTTTAAGACATTTTAAGGCCTTTATTTTAAAGACATGAATTGTAGACTTTAAGGATGCGTTGATACCCTGTTATTATTTTGTATCTGATATCATGACTTGCATTAATAAAGCACTGGAAAATCCCAGCATGGACTTGAAAATATTTTCCTTTGTGCAATTACTGCAAATTATTTCGACAAACTTCCTGTAAATAATATCACATGAAACTAACTTCCTACTGAGATTCAGCTGGAGGTCACAAGGTAACAGAGTCATATCAAACCTCCTCTTCTTCTACTCCTCCATGTGTCACTAACACTTGTGCAGACAGACAGACAGACAGAGGAGCCCAGCAGCTGTCTGTCTGTCTGTCTGTCACTAAAATGAAGCTTCAGTAACAGGTTTGAATGGACACAGGAAAAAGAGAGAGAGAGAGAGAGACAGCCCCTCAGTGTCTGCCTTCTTCCCTCCTCACACACTAAACAATAAAGTTATTATTTGCTGTGACTCACAGTTAATCCATGCTGTGAGATTTTAACAACAGAGTTTTCTTGTTGTGGCCCAGATTAACTTCAGCCCGATCACAAGTTGTAACTTATACCTCTGAACTTTCTTTACGCAACAATAGACTTCATGTTTGTGCGTAATTCCGCGTTAATAATGCGCACAAACTCTCAGAAATACTCACTTTCAGCCACAGGTACTCCCTTTATCAGCAGCAGCAGTTTACTATCCACCTGATCTCATGTCGGAAACACAGCTCAGGACGAAGACAGAGAAAACACACACACTCTCCACAGCAGCAGCAGCAGCAAAGTTGTTTCCGCGGATGAAATCAACACAGAGAGAACGACAGAAGCGA
The DNA here is from genome assembly GCA_008086565.1 of Thalassoma bifasciatum. NCBI lineage: Eukaryota > Metazoa > Chordata > Actinopteri > Labriformes > Labridae > Thalassoma > Thalassoma bifasciatum. The sequence continues at coordinate 166,884 of RPOG01001222.1, forward strand.
CGTTACGTCCTCAAGGAGCAAAAACAGACACGGTGAAGGGTGAAGAGACCGTGAAGTTATCCAAAAACTTCTCCAGGAAAAGTCAAAGTGTGGAAGCTTTGGGCTGTAAATACGGAGAGTGTCGCATTCCTATGGTTTCAGCTCAGCCCCGCCCAGTTTCATGACGTCACCGAGAGAGAGAGAGAGAGAGAGAGAGAGAGAGAGAGAGAGCGAGAGAGAGAGAGAGAGAGAGTAAAAAAGGAGGAAAGAATCTAATTAAAAAAAAGATCCTGCCATCCTTTTTTTATGCTGAGTCACGATAGATATGACGTCATCTAGGTGAGATTGACACCTCACCTGTGCTATCAGCTGATCTAGAACTGAATTTTGCATTTATTTCTTATATCTTGGTTGTTTGGCTGAAGATTATATTCTCTATCAAACCTTAGTCTTTAATATGGTATTACACAGAACTTTTGGATGGAAAAACCCTTAAGAATGTTTTCTTAAAGGGACAGTGAGGACTTTTTAAGAGATCATATCTAGAAAAAAACCTGATAATAATCTGTAACTAAAAATTAGATTATCAGCGCTACAAAAAGTTATTTCTAAATACCAATTCCCATATTCTGGATCAGATCTGATGTGGACTGGACTGAATTTATTTACGGCAAGTTGACGTTTCCATGACAACAGCACAGCAGCTGATGATGTTTTGAAGTGAGAAGAGAGAGATCTGTGTTTTTCTCGGTCGAAAACTATTTCTGTGATTTATTTAGTAGTAATAATGTAAACAGAAGCTGGACTTTCGGACAGAAAAGGGGGCAGAAAAGCTGAAGAAAGCTAAACAGGAGAGAGATAGAGCACAGGCTAAAGGCTAAAACGTGGGGAAAACGCTAAAAAACGAGCTAATGACTAGGAAAAAAAGCTAAAGGCCTAAACATTGACTGTATATAGAATGGACAGCGTGCTTCCGCCTGTCACCGTTCTACGATTTTGAAGCCAAAAAACCCTGTTTCTCTAGCCGCCATTGTGCAGCCAGAGTCTGCGCAGTAGAGAATTTCCGGTGGAGCCAAGTAAAAAAGAGAAATAAAAACATTTATTTCTTCTTCTTCAGAAGGTTTAGTCTCCTTTTGGCTCTTTCCCGAAGTTTCTTATATCCCTGATAAAAACTACTCACGAACGGCAGCTGTCAACTATCGTAAAATGAAACTTATAACACGGTTTTTAACGTCCAATAACTAATGAGAAACTAACTTCTCAGAATAAAAACACCCGAACACCATGCAGCCAGATGACATCATCATACTACCTTAGCGTAAGGATGAGAGAAACGTTTCTACCAGGTATCGTAATTTTTTAAAGTTTTCCCGGCTCATATCTGGAATACATGGGGAGGCGGGGCTTATGACCTATACTGCAGCCAGACACCAGGGGGCGGGGCTTATGACCTATACTGCAGCCAGACACCAGGGGGCGGGGCATCTGCTGGAGGCTTCAGTTTGAGCCGAACGTTGTTACGTCCACTCATTATACAGTCTATGATTCAAACCTGAGAGTCTATCAATAAAATGAAGAGCCAGGTTACGTTTGCTCTGCTTGGTGAGGTTGGAGTTGGTAGATGAGCACTGGTAGGACACAACCAGGATTCACTAACGTTACTGACATGTATCAGAGCACCGAGCTGTGAGTAGATAAGCTAAATGTAGCTGCCTACCAAACTATACTACACGTTTCAAACAATGGTCAAATCATACAATGTTTTCTAATCTACTTTAATATTTTCATCTTTCCTAATTTAACATTTTCAAAACCATGTGTTGTTGTTCTCTTACTGCCATCTACTGGTCTGGCAGTGCAGTGCAACCCCTTTTTTTTTCTCTTTATATGTCAGGCCTGATTTATGTAACACTTGGGCTTTTTGCCTCCATGGAAATGCAGACAAACAATGAGCCACTGAATTGATAAGACACTATAATTGAGTTTTGATGATCAGTTATTGTTGTACAGGACAGAAGTTTATTCCAAGGAAAAGAATAGTGTGTGGGAAGTATTTTTGTTTCACATGATCATGATTCACTTGGCTCATCAGACACTGACAGCGTGGTGTAAATTATTAGTATCAGGAGCAGTCTGATAGGGACAAGCTGCTGTGAAAAACCATGTCTGTGTGTTAAAATAAACACGTCCATCACTGAGACATCGCAGAGGCATGCAGATAATCCAGACAAAAAAATCATCATCCATGCAACAATGAGGAGAGGAAATCCCTCAGGAGTTTTTGTTTCAATTACTTAAACATTTTCTATTGTTTATGGTGTTAGAGGCTTTCAAAATAAAAGAACATGTTCCAACTCGCTCACACCGACTTCTGTCAAACGTCACAAACATAAGAGAAGTTGGTGTGATCAGTTTATGGGTCAATGACAATGACAGCTTTCAGTAGTTGACCAACATTTCAAAGTTTTTAGGTTCATTATTTTTTAGTATTTTTAATTTGAGCACCCAAAAATGTCAGGTGGTGCAACCAAATATATGAAAATATATTTATATGTTCCTGTTATTTTTTCTGTGTGAAATTATTGGCAAGTATCTCTCAAGTGTCTGTAGTGACTCATACATTTTCATTTTGTGT